>JAUIMM010000127.1:600000-760000 GCA_031769625.1 Taudactylus pleione | reverse complement strand
TATAATGCCAGGACAACAGTAGCCAATGACAAGTAACAATTCTCTCAGCAGCCGGGAATATAATACAGATATGGTTCACGCAGTTTTATATGTCGATGTGCAATTTTCAAATAAAACTTTACACATGAAAAGGATACATATTTGCATTTCTTTACATATTGAATTGTAAAATTAATTGGGGTCCTATTTATTAAGTCGGAAATCCTGCAGCTGTTTTCGCAGGATTATGGTATGTTTAACTTTAACTGTCATTTTCTGTACCTCTAACACCAGAGATCATCTATATATTTGACATACTATATTGTACCATAAAGAACCATCTTCCCCGTTGTTCTCCATCTGGGGATGTAGTCAGCATCGCGGCGTGCGGGATGCCGACGGCCGAAGGTTAGGTTTAGGCACCGGGGAGTAGGAGGTTAGGGTTAGGCACTAAGAGGGGAGGTTAGGGTTAGGCACTAAGGGGGGAGCGTTAGGGTTAGGCACCGGTGAGGGGGAGGTTAGGATTAGGCACTAAAGGGTAAGGTTAGCATTAGGCATCGGGGAAGGAGGGGTAGGAGTAAGGGTTATTGTTGGCTTACTTACCTAAGGGTGTCGGGATTCTGACAGCAGGATGCCGACAATCTAAATACTGGCAGTTAGGCACTAAAGGGGAAGATGAAGGTTAGGCACCGGGGAGGGAGGGTTAGGGGTAGGGGTAAGGGTTAGTGTTAGCTCACTTACCTAAGGCTGTCGGGATACTGACTGTGGGATGCCGACAGTCGAAGTACCGGCGCCGGAATCCCGACAGCATTGAGATCCCAGCACCAGAATCTAGACCGCCGGCATCCCGAAGGTAAGTATCAGGGGCTAGGGGGAGGGTTAGGTTTAGGCACCGAGGAGGGGGAGGTTAGGGTTATGCTCTAAGAGGGGAGGTTAGGGATAGGCACTAAGGGGGGAGGGTTAGGTACCGAAGAGGGGGAGCTTAGGGTTAGGCACTAAAGGGAAGGTTAGGGTTGGCACCGGGGAAGGAGGGGTAGCGGTAGGGGTAAGGGTTAGTGTTAGCTTACTTACCTAAGGGTGTCGTGATTCTGACTGGTGGCATCCCGGCCGACGGGATCCCATACCCAACCACTCTATCTTTTTAGAAGCGTGTCCCTGATAGCTAACTCCATCATCAGTTGGAGCTAGCCATTGTGGCTTATAGGCTTCATTTTAGCTGGCGAGGGATATGCAGACCCATCAGTCTCCACTGTGCCCATGTGACACCAGATGGCCGCACATGTGCAGTAGCCATGTCATAAAATAATATTTTATGGTATTTTAGTGCATAAAGACTAAATTGTATCATAATATTAAGAAAAAACAACATCATACATAAATAGTTTAATACATGTCCAGTTATGTAAACAAAATGAGTGTGTGTTTAAAGAAGGATAGAAATGTGCAAAGGGAGAGAGACAGATTGAAGAGAAGACCTGGAGGTGGAGGTGGACAAGTGAGGAAGAGGAAGCAGAGAAATGGGGGTGAGGGGGCAGGTTCTAGATCGAGATGATGAGATGAGTGCAGTGACTTTGCGGTCTATGTACTAAGCCTTTGAGAGAGATAAAGAGGACGGAGATAAAGTACCAACCAATCAGCTCCTAACTATAACTTATTGTTTCCTAACAGTCGTTATTTAGCGCTGCAAGTCGCTTAAGAAAGAATTGCTTTCCAGTCCAATCATGTGGTTCCAAAGCACAAAAAGTTATTTATGTATAAAGGGGTAACACGATGTAAGATTTAACAATTAGAGTAAAAAGCAATAATAAAGTACAACCCGATACATACGCATGCGCCCTGGTCCCAGCATACAGTCATCAAACCGGAAGCCTGTGATCATCAAAGAGGATGTCTGAACACTGGGATCGGGACGCAGCTTATATACCTTACAGAGTTCAGAGTTAACAAAGGGACTAGTTGACAAGTCTCCATTGGATCTTGCTTCTGGATAATATGGTCATTGGTCGATTCATATGGTGTCATCAGGGGCATGGCTCAGTTCTCCAACGATCTCTTTGTGTAGCTACCCGCCGAACAACTGGTTAAAACTAGCTACAACACTACATGCATGTTATAACATTTCTATCCAATAACTCCCTTTCATCCATAACTAGCGGACGCATGATGCGACTTCTTTGCCGATAGATACGTAAGTCTGCAAATAAACAGGGATTTAGTATGATACCAAACATGACATGTCCATATGCTCTAAACCTTAGATCTCATTTAAGTACATATTACATCAAAATTATTAGCTAAAAATACCTTTAATAACACTAGTTATTAACTATAATGTGTGGGAACCATATTGCACATATGTGTCCGCATATGTGCGTCTGTGTGTTGAAATAGCAACTATATACAAAATGAGCGTCCATGTGTTAGTATGTGCTTACGCATAGGAGCGTCCGTGTATATAAGTATATATACATTTATATGTATGTGCCTTGTGAATACGCAGTTTAGCGCATTGGATTGCGCGACGCAAAGTAGCGTCGTGAAAACACATCGTCAGACCACAGATAATAATTGTACAATTATTTGTCTTTGACAAACTTTACAGGCTGTGTTTGAAAAATGACAGTTAGGAGCTGATTGGTTGGTACTTTATCTCCGTACAACTTTATCTCTCTGCAGAGCTTAGTACATAGACCTCTTTGTATTTAGTTACTGGAGAGAATGTACTGAGGGTGGACTGGGAATTGTAAGAGAAAAAGTGTGTGGGATGTGGCATGAGGAAATGTTAGCATACTAGTTTGGGTATTTAGCATGTTGCTATCCTGGTCTGCCCTTCTATCAGATGAAAGATGAGGGAAAAGGGATTTATTTCATGAAAAAATTCTTCTTCAATAATATAATAATGTCATCAATATGTCCCATATTGATGCCATTCTTAAAACTTTCACCTCCGTGTTTTTCCTCTGTTCTCAAGTGAGTTTTTCTTTTCCAATAAAACTGGAGACAAGAGCTGAAATCTTGAACATCTGCTGAAACCCTCCCCATCCTTTCATGTTGTTTGCAGTCAGCTGTAGGTAAACTTTTCTCAGGAGAACAATCTCATACAAATTGCTGTTTAATGGCCCTGTTTTACAGCCTGTCTCCCTCACAGTCCTCTGCTAGATTTTTCAGCTCCTATCTGTGGGCACTGGTAATTAATCTGTGTTTACCTGTTTTTCCCCTGAATGATTTCCTTAAAAAAAAAATCTCCATTACTCTTCCTTTGTCCTTATTTGGGCTTGTATTGGATGTGGATTAGATTACATAGTGTAGATCTTTCTTCTACACTCTCATTATTGAGGACATGCTGATACATCCTGGTACTGTTATGCTGGCACCATACGAATTAATGGTGCTATGGTAAAGGAAACCTGCATCCTGATCATACCAATAGTTTGCATCATTTTGGGGCTCATTTATTATTCTTGGCACGGTATTAGCGCCCATGATTGCATTAAAGAATGTGACAGCTTTGCTCTTCTCTGCAACTTCTCTCCCCATTTTCCACATTGTAATGCCCCGGTTTGGCCATGCCACATCTTAAACACTTCCTAGCAACATCCCTTCCTCCATATCTCAGCCATGGCATTATAAAGAACACGCTCAGTAATAAGGTACAAGTTTGTAAACGTGAAGATTTTTCTGCAAATTTTTTTATTTTTTTTTAAAGAAACACAAGTCTGGTTTTGCTTTTCAGAAATATCTCCAGTGGCAAAATTATTCTGCACTTTTCCAAATATGTACCGTATTACGTTCCCCCCACTGTCTATAAAATCTTTACTGAAAAGTAGAACAATATTGGTAAATATAACGTACCTCTTGTGATTTCCACTCTCATATCTGCTTGTGATTTAGCCCCACGTGGCCCATTTAATATATTTAAATATCATCTCAACCCAGCTATCCTGATCTCTCGTACCACTGTCGCTGCCAAAGATCTTGCTTCCTGCAGTACTTCAAGGTCAGGAGTGACAAGATTTCATGGCAAATGGCAGCTACCTGCTCAGTTTCTCTATTGCACTCTCTAGAACCTTTCCTTCATGTGATCCCACAATCCCACTGTATCTCCTCTCACACTATTACTTGTTCAGTGGACCATATTCGATTATTATTCTAGTTATGAAGAAAACCAAACCTGATGAAGATTCTTTCAGGTTACTGTCCCATCTTTCTCCTTCCATTACCCCCCAAGAGTCTTGCGAGGCTCATCTCACGTGTTTCCTTTTCTCATGCAGCCTATGGGACCCTCTTCAGTCAATCTTTTTTTCCAAATGCTTCACAGAGTCTGAACTGACTTAGCTGGTCAATGATTGGATTTCTTTAGAATCTAGTGTCAGTTACTTATTCCCAATTCTCCTTGACCTCTTTGGTGATTTTTTTACACTGTTTACCACTGCTGCATTTGCTACAGTATGTGGTTGGGACACGGTGCTCTACTGGACCTTATCCTATTCTGCAGTGTACATTTTTCTGGATCCACCTCCCCTCTGTTTCCTCTATCAGTTGGAGCACCACAAAACTTGGTCCTAGTGTCTCTAATGTTCTCCAAACCTCTTTTCTTGGAAAAGTAATAAGTTCTTTTGGATTTCAGGTTCACCTCTATATAGATGACACTCCGTTCTGTCCTCTCTGGAACGTTCACCATCCCACGTTACTGAATGTCTTTCTGCCATTGTATTTTGGATGTCCTCCCGCAACCTCAAACTCGATCAGTCATAAACTGATCTAATAATCTTTCCTCCAAGCAACAGAAGGGGTTTGGTAAGATATGTTGATTGTCACACTGTCTATAGTGAAAATGTCAACATCATAATGTCAACCCGACAATGCTGATGCTGTATTATAGTTACTTAAACCACCAATCTGTATTACAGCGTCCATGGACGCTGATAGTTGGTGTCCCAGTCCTAGCACATTCGGACTCATGGATGATCACCAGGGAAGGACTTTTTAGTAGCATTTGCATAAAATCACAGATGACGACCGTCATTAGACACAGAACGCACCAGCTGCATCACAATCAGCCCTACAATCACCCACATACATTATTGCAAGCTCCTTCTTACTGGTCTTCCCCTAACCAGACTCTCACCTTACCTAATCTCTTTTGAATGCAGTGGTTAAAATAATGTTATTCTATTGCTTTGCTCTATCAATCCCTACAATGGTTGTCTATACTTTACCAATAGAAATCTAATATAAAAGACTTACTAAGCCATTGACAAATCTGCACAAGCATCATCTCTTACTTTGATGCAAAATATCTCTTAATTCAACTCATCCGCTCCGCAGATGATCTTCACCTTTCATTCATTAGCTGCCACCATTCTCAGTAATGGTGATGTGCTCAGTCTCAGGGGCGTATCTACCCATTGGCCAGGATGGCACTCGTCAGGGGCACCGGCCAAAGGGGGTGCACCGTCCGGCAGTACCACCAGCAGCCAATGAGTGGACTACCGCAGAGGCCTGAACTAGCCCCGCTAGTCCCCCGGGCCCCACAAGTGGCCAGTTGCGGCTGTGTGTTTGTTATAGCAGCCAGCCAATGAGAGTCAGACAGACTCTCATTGGCTGCTGCGTCCATGGAGGGAGCCGGCTGGAGCTCACTCATGAGCTCTGCCTTCCAACTCCCCCACGCAGTGGGTGATGGTCTCCCATTCCATAGTGCAGAGTGAGAGCAGGCCCAAAGCAGTGGATAGCGGCGGGCGGCGGCAGGAGCGGGGATCAGGCAAGTTGCTTTTTTTTTCTGTGTGTGTTTTTTTTCTGGCACAGCACAGTGGGGGTGGGGCTACTAGGGGGAACTGTATAAATGGGGCCGCTTCTGGGGGTATGTTATAGGGCGGTGGCCATTACTGGGGGCACATTATGGGGGGGGTTGGCCGCTACTGGGGGCAATGTATAGGGGGGACTACTACTGGGGGCAATGCATAAGGAGGACTACTACTGGGGGCACTGCATAGGGTGGACTACTACTGGGGGCACTGCATAGAGGGGACTACTACTGGGGGCACTGCCTAGAGGGGACTACTACTGGGGGCACTGCCTAGGGGGGACTACTGCTGGGGGGCACTTCCTGAAATTATGGGGGGAGGGGGGCACCAGTCCATTACCTTGCCAGGGTCGCATGGATCCCTAGATGCACCCCTGCTCAGTCTACACCTACTCTGAGGACTTTCCTCCCTCATGCAACAACTTTTCTCTAGCCTCCAAATCTTCACTTCTGAAAACAAAACACCTGCATATCCTCATGCAGAACAAATACCTCAGCAACCCACAGAGCCCCAAACCAACATTGATGAGTGAACATATACATACCCACGCAGTCTGTGGCACTTAACCCCATTTATCAAACTCCTATTTTGCTATAGGTCATAAGCTGCCAGCAGCCCAGCACATGCTGCTGTGTGCTGGGCTGCAGTGGGAGAATGGAGACTGCTGTCGCTGAGCAGCACTCTCCTCTCCTCTCCTCTGCCTGTGGGTGGGGACGATTTATTGATCGCCCTCACCCCCTGGATTTGCACTGGGCTGAGGGGCTCACAACGCCTCCCACTCCAGCACACAGCACCACTGGTTATTATTCTTTTATTTCTAATTGGCCGTGGCCACGCCTCCCGCTATTAGGCCATGTCACCCATAGTAATGGGGCCCGGGCCGGCTCTCTACAGCCCTGCATACAAAGTACAGTGTATGATGTAATCTTTCAGCCTTATACAGGGCCAGCGATCACAGTAAGCCAATAGATGCTGCAGTAGGGCCAGCCTGCCCAAGCTGAAGGTTTTGTGTTTCTCTACTAAGTATTGGAGCAAGTCAGAGTACAGAATAAACCTTGACCCAGCCCTGGACATATATGTACCTTTTCCGTCAAGTGCTTTTCTGCCACCATCATCTCCTACCCATTGCCAACAGTGGCACTGCTTTGGTAGGTATTATGACTGCATATGCAGCATTGTTTATATAGCTTATACTGTATATAATGTATCCAATGTTCTGCAATGTCTTGTACTGTAAAGCTGGGTACACACTGACACGATGTTGGCACTACATGTTTCTGCTGGGATCGGTACGACATATCAGCCGCAACGCTCAGTGTTTATGGCCAATATGCGCGCTCCCGTGGTCTCATGTGGTATTGTCCGGTAAGCTGTGCTGCACATCCAAACAGATTATATCGCATGCGGCCCCATTGCAAGTAAGACAGGACGGAATGAGGGATCGTTCTGACGTTCATTACCTCGTTCTAATGTGTACCCGAGGTACATATCGTACTGGTACACATCAGTCTGTGTGTACCCAGCATTAGTCTTTTGCACTTGTGTACCCGGTATTAGTCTTTTGCACTTGTGTACCCGGCATTAGTCTTTTGCACTTTTGTCGCCGGCATTAGTCTTTTGCACTTGTGTACCCAGCATTAGTCTTTTGCACTTGTGTACCCGGCATTAGTCTTTTGCACTTGTGTGCCCGGCATTAGTCTTTTGCACTTGTGTACCCGGCATTAGTCTTTTGCACTTGTGTAACCGGTATTAGTCTTTTGCACTTGTGTACCCGGTATTAGACTTTTGCACTTTTGTCGCCGGCATTATTCTTTTGCACTTGTGTCCCCGGCATTAGTCTTTTGCACTTGTGTACCCGGCATTAGTCTTTTGCACTTGTGTACCCAGTATTAGTCTTTTGCACTTGTGTACCCGGCATTAGTCTTTTGCACTTGTGTACCCGGTATTAGTCTTTTGCACTTTTGTCGCCGGCATTAGTCTTTTGCACTTGTGTACCCGGCATTAGTCTTTTACACTTGTGTACCCGGCATTAGACTTTTGCACTTGTGTACCCGGCATTAGTCTTTTGCACTTGTGTACCCAGCATTAGTCTTTTGCACTTGTGCACCCAGCATTAGTCTTTTGCACTTGTGTACCCGGTATTAGTCTTTTGCACTTGTGTATCCGGTATTAGTCTTTTGCACTTGTGTACCCGGCATTAGTCTTTTGCACTTGTGTACCCGGCATTAGTCTTTTGCACTTGTGTACCCGGCATTAGTCTTTTGCACTTGTGTGCCCGGTATTAGTATTTTGCACTTGTGTGCCCGGTATTAGTATTTTGCACTTTTGTCTCCGGCATTAGTCTTTTGCACTTGTGTACCCGGCATTAGACTTTTGCACTTGTGTGCCCGGTATTAGTCTTTTGTACTTTTGTACCAAGCATTCGTCTTTTGCACTTGTGTACCCGGCATTAGTCTTTTGCACTTGTGTACCCGGCATTAGTCTTTTGCACTTTTGTCGCCGGCATTAGACTTTTGCACTTGTGTGCCCGGTGTTAGTCTTTTGCACTTGTGTACCCAGCATTAGTCTTTTGCACTTGTGTACCCGGCATTAGACTTTTGCACTTGTGTACCCGGCATTAGACTTTTGCACTTGTGTGCCCGGTATTAGTCTTTTGCACTTGTGTACCCAGCATTAGTCTTTTGCACTTGTGTACCCGGCATTAGACTTTTGCACTTGTGTACCCGGCATTAGACTTTTGCACTTGTGTACCCGGCATTAGTCTTTTGCACTTGTGTACCCGGCATTAGACTTTTGCACTTGTGTGCCCGGTATTAGTCTTTAGCACTTTTGTCGCCGGCATTAGACTTTTGCACTTGTGTACCCGGCATTAGACTTTTGCACTTGTGTACCCGGTATTAGTCTTTTGCACTTGTGTACCCGGCATTAGACTTTTGCACTTGTGTGCCCGGCATTAGTCTTTTGCACTTGTGTACCCAGCATTAGTCTTTTGCACTTGTGTACCCGGCATTAGACTTTTGCACTTGTGTACCCGGCATTAGACTTTTGCACTTGTGTACCCAGCATTAGACTTTTGCACTTGTGTACCCGGCATTAGTCTTTTGCACTTGTGTACCCGGCATTAGACTTTTGCACTTGTGTGCCCGGTATTAGTCTTTTGCACTTTTGTCGCCGGCATTAGACTTTTGCACTTGTGTACCCGGCATTAGACTTTTGCACTTGTGTACCCGGTATTAGTCTTTTGCACTTGTGTACCCGGCATTAGTCTTTTGCACTTGTGTACCCGGCATTGGACTTTTGCACTTGTATACCCGGCATTAGACTTTTGCACTTGTGTGCCCGGTATTAGTCTTTTGCACTTGTGTACCCAGCATTAGTCTTTTGCACTTGTGTACCCGGCATTAGACTTTTGCACTTGTGTACCCGGCATTAGACTTTTGCACTTGTGTACCCGGTATTAGTCTTTTGCACTTGTGTACCCGGTATTAGTCTTTTGCACTTGTGTACCCGGCATTAGACTTTTGCACTTGTGTGCCCGGCATTAGTCTTTTGCACTTGTGTACCCAGCATTAGTCTTTTGCACTTGTGTACCCGGCATTAGACTTTTGCACTTGTGTACCCGGCATTAGACTTTTGCACTTGTGTACCCAGCATTAGACTTTTGCACTTGTGTACCCGGCATTAGTCTTTTGCACTTGTGTACCCGGCATTAGACTTTTGCACTTGTGTGCCCGGTATTAGTCTTTTGCACTTTTGTCGCCGGCATTAGACTTTTGCACTTGTGTACCCGGCATTAGACTTTTGCACTTGTGTACCCGGTATTAGTCTTTTGCACTTGTGTACCCGGCATTAGTCTTTTGCACTTGTGTACCCGGCATTGGACTTTTGCACTTGTATACCCGGCATTAGACTTTTGCACTTGTGTGCCCGGTATTAGTCTTTTGCACTTGTGTACCCAGCATTAGTCTTTTGCACTTGTGTACCCGGCATTAGACTTTTGCACTTGTGTACCCGGCATTAGACTTTTGCACTTGTGTACCCGGTATTAGTCTTTTGCCCTTTTTTTCTTGTTATGTTTGAACATTTTCTGATTATGTACTGTGTAAGGCGCTGTAATCCCCATATAAATAAAGGATAATAATAGTAATACATTGGATAGGGTATGTTATACCACTTTAAGACCAAAGCCGGGGCAGTCGGCCTCGCTTTTTTCCCTGAGTTATACCACTTTTATACCTAAATTCTGGGTCTGATCTGGAGATTGAAACAGGGTTCCAAACCGAATCAGACCCGGAATTAAGCCGGCGCCGACCCAAGATATTCCCGAGTCGACACGGTTCACACCGGAGCCGGGCCTGCAGTGACCTGGCTGTTCCGGCGTGGAAGTGGACGCTTGGAGATGACGTCTTCTCCAAGCGCCACTGAAGCCGCCCAAGCGGCCGGCATGCGGCGCGCTCCAGGTCACCGTGACCCGGATCGCGCCGTTTACACTGCAGGGTTTCACGGGTTGATCCAGGTCACTCGACCCAGGAATCCAACCCTGTCCCCTTTTACACCTAGGAGGTACCCGGGTTAACCCGGCAATAACCTGGGTTTTAGTTCTGGTGTAAAAGGAGTATATTTGAACACGGTTTGGACTTGGGCCACAGCTTTAAAACCCCTTTCACACTGCACACTGTACGCCTGTACACACAGCCAGATGCACCAATACTGTATATCTGCAGAAATCGGCCATCTGCTGTGCTGCAGAGCAGATGTGATATGTTTATGAACATCGTACACAGACATATTGGGGGTAAACACCCGCCAACACGCTCGCGATATATTGGCCATTCAATTGGGCGGGCGATATATCGCCCAGTCTGGCAAAGTACTGTACATGCAACCAATGTAGGACTGGCAAAGCTAGGCAGCAGTAGAGAGATGTTTTGCAAGGAAAATTAATCAAGACCCTGCATTCAAAATGGTTGGCAGAAAATCTGGTTAGTAAATAAGACCAAAGACAAGGGAGTGACAGTGTGACTGTGGGATACTGTAATTCAAGTTTTGCTGTGTCTCCTGTGAGATAGGTGTACAGCACTATGCAAGGGTTCACTGGAGTGTGTTATGTCATGTGAATGGGGATAAATTGTCCCTACTCAGCCCAGTAATCTGTATTCATCAACATAAGAATGCGCCAAATGCCCATTCCCTTCAGTGTGCGAATGAAAAACTTTAATTGTTCAACTAATGGTATAACTGGAGCATATTCCCCTCCTGTGACTCCTGCCGTTTAATGCGAAGTACTTAATATAATAAAATGTCTAATTGTTCCTTCAGGCTTTTGATAAACACTCAAAACATTCTCATGTGTTGTAACTAATTAACTTTCTGAAAGTGTTTCACATCAGTAAGCTGATTGATTTCCAGCTATTGTGGATAATATGTTACAGTTGTTTCTTAGTAGGAACGGATCAGGGAAATTCAGAGTTTTTCATGTGTAATTGAAAGGTTTATGCAGGTTTTTAGCGATCTCTGCATTGAGCCCTCATGTTATTCTTTCCATATGTCTGTGGATACATTTGAAATGTTAAATGTAGCAGTTTTATGAAAGTACTGGCCCCGGTGTGCGGCAATTTGTACATTAGTGGAGTTCTTCATGCCTAGTAGATATGAATTACATGGACCAGGATGAAGTCCATATCAGTTTATGAATCTTAGATTTTTATTCAAAGGAAAATATACCTAGCTTGTAAATAGGATTTATTTTCATTTCATTAATTTAGTTATTTGTAAATGTCCAACACAACATATAGGGGAATACATATTTATCAAAGGGCGCTAAGTTAGCCTTGCATGTGACGAGTACAGCCGCAGTGATTGTTCCTTTATCACCATCTCAAGATAACAATAGCAGAAAAATTGATAACAATGCAATCTGTCAATGTTAAAAGCTTAAAAAAATGTAAAAAATAATTTTTTTTGTCTATTTTTTTACAATTTTATTTCATTATGAGTGGAGCAAAAATCTATGGGGACCATTTATCAACGAGTTTTATCATACGCAATGAATTTTAAAACTCATTGCGTATGATAAAACTCATTGATAAATGGGCCCCAATATCTGACAGCTTAGTGCCCGAGACTGCCTTGGCAGCGCGGTAAGTTAACCCTTACTGCTCCAGGCCAGTATCGCCAGGCAGTGGAGTTTAGTTGCACCTGTGATATTTGATTTGATTTATGTATTGCGGCAAAATGATTTTCTATTGCTGCCCCGGCAGTGAATCAAATAATCATGCTTATCACCTCACAATGATAAATATACCCTGTATAGTACTACGCTATTCAGCAAATCTACGGCTATGAGAGAACACAGACGCAGAGTAGGGCAGGTTTATCCGTGTAAGCACACTGCTATATCCACATACTGTATAACATGCATTAGATTGCCCAATCAAAGATATGGTCACCCCGTATTTTATGTATATTGATGAAAGCAAAGTGACTTTACGTGGACTTTGGTGTCATCATTCCATTTTTCCATGAACTACAAAAGCAATAAAAAGACATAAATACAGTGTGAAAATATCAGTTTGTAAGATGCATCATTTACGCAAATCCAATCTAAGTAGTTTTGCCCTGCTCCAGTGATCAGGGCCGTAGCTAGGGTAGTGCGGCCGGTGCCATCGCACAGGGCACCATAGGTCAGGGGGCGCTGTTTGGGCCTGTAAAATTTCTGTTTATTATCATTTTCACTTGTAGCTTCCTCTTATTTCATCCCCAGTATAACCTGGCCTCCCCTATCTCTTCCCTGGCCCTTCCCAATGAGTCCATTCCCCTTTTTTGGGTGCATTATTTCCCTTTGAAAAATGAGGGGATCACCAATGCTCTTTCTGGTACAGGGCACCAAAAAGGCTAGTTACGGCTCTGCCAGTGATACAAGGCCTGAACCAGCAAGGATCGCAGTTACTAATACGCACGCAGTCGGTCGATTATTTTGCACTGCGCATGCGCAAACCAGACACTGTGATCAGAACTGCGATCGCAGTGGAGACGCAGACCCATCGTAGAGTGATTGACAGGAAGTGCCATTTGTGGGTGGTGATGGGGGATGCTCGGGAAAACACGTGCGTTTCAATGGCATTGTATGGGCGTGCATAAATTAGCCACTGTTATACCATACGCAGCCTGAGGTCTCATAGCGTGCGCTGAAGTTAGCAGTTCCTGAGTGAGGTCTGACCTGCCTTAGCTGTGCGCATACTCGTTAACATCGAGTAACATCGGACTTGTTACTCGATGTTAATGATTATTCGGCTATGTTGCCAAAGTATACGGATGTGAGTAAAGGGAAGTGGGCGTCCTTATGTTAGGCTGCGATCGCAATGTGAATGCAAACATTTGAATATCACCGCTGAGATCAGCAACTGCGTAGCGTGCGTATAAGCAGAATAGCGATCCTTACTGGTCAGGCCCACAGTCCCCTCTTGCTTCCTCACTGAATCGCATCCAGCTCTGCATTTGTAATTCCGCATTTTGCAGTATTAGTATAGCCTAAAGTAAAGCTGGGACGGCGGCAGTGTGAAACCATTCTGCTATGGGGTGTGGTTGGGGTTTAGTAAGAGAGAGAGGTCCAGGCTTGTAAAAAATGACAGTTGCTCCTTACAGAACAAAATTGATAGAGGGAATTCCCGCATGGAACACTAGAGTCAATTAGAGAAGCCTGCAAAATCCAGCCATACTACTGTATATGCAGAATGGGGGGAATGTTCAGCTCATCTCTAATCCAAACCTACGAATACAGAAGCCACATAAATAGAAAGTATGTGTTATGCAGGAAGGGGCACAGATAAGGTAATCTCATTTTGCAAATTGATATTTAAGAGCATCTGAGACCACGTTGGAGAAGTCTAGACGGGAAATGGGCAATGCATAGACAACACACTTTGTTGTTAGATCATGTGTCTGAAGATGCTGTAATAATTACCACCGAAATGGAAGAACTGAGAGATAATTTGTACCTTGTTTACATCCCGTAGATTAGAGATCTGTCTGATGCCATAGAATTTGTTATGCTGATATCACTGACTGTTTGCCATGGGACAAAGTCTCCAATTACTATAATGCAATTTACTGAATGCTTGCAATAAAACATGGCACCATAAACAGATAAGTCAGGGAGTAGATTTGATTGGCACCTTGTGATATGTTCTCTTTAAAAAGCCAAATGATTTGACTGTGAGTGGTAGACACATCACTTTCATCTCCCATTGTGATAGATATCTTTCCATGTCTGTTCCTGATGTTGTCATATTAATGCTTCTTGTGTAAGATCTTTCAGTCTGACCACATGATGAAAGTGGAATCTTTTAAAAATAGCTCATGTTATGAAACTAGGACTCTTTGTGATTTCTCTTGAAGATTAGGGTTTATTAACAGAAAAAATAATCACCATCCGCACATATTGACTGATGCAAAGTTTATAGCACGCTTACCTACTCTCCCTGAATGGCCGGGAGGCTCCTGACCACCCAGAAGAGTGGGCAAGTCTCCCGAGTCTGGCCGCATCTGAACGGCAGCACCCATTTCCCGAGTGAAATGGATGGTTCATACGTCGAATCACATCATCGCAGTCCCCCCCATTGTACGGGAAGCTGTCGGGAAGCCGATGGATGGAGTCCCGACAGTCAGCTTCCCGACTGTCAACTGTCTAATCCCGGCAAGGTGTTAAATGACAGGCGTCGGCATCCCGATGCCTGTCATTTTACCTACATCGGGAGCCCGACACCCGGTTTACCGATCAAAGGAAAGCCGGGCGCGTACAGCCGCGGGGGGAGGAGGGTTAGGTTTAGAGTTTCCGGGGGAGACTTAGGGTTAGACACCCCCCCGGGAGGTTAGGTTTAGGCTAGGGGAAGGGGGAGTTAGGGTTAAGGAACCCCCGGCGGGAGATTAGGGTTAGGCACCCCTCCGGGGGGGTTTAGGCACTTAGAGGGGACATTAGTGTTAGGCATTTGGGGAGGAGGTTAGGGTTAGGCACCCCTAAGGGAGGATTAGGTTTAGGGGGTGGAATTAGGTTAGTGAATATTTACCTTTTACCATCGGGATTTCCTCCTCTGCCGTGCTGCCACTGTCGGGATTAGAACTGCCGTCGGTAAATTGTATGTAGTCCCGTTGTACAATGCCTGTAATCTGACATTGTGCGATCATATCACAACGCCCCTGCACTGCCCACCAGTGCTGTGCCATGCCACCTACTGTGCCTTCCTTGTGGGGACAGCCAGAAGGTCGGCAATTATGGTTGAAAGCGCGCCGGTTTGCAGAGCATGGCTTGTGTGAATTCGCACTGCGCAGGCTTCAGAAATGGAACCATGTAAGTACAGGAGATGTAGAGACATGCATCTCCATCGCATCTACACTTAAGACCAAAGAGGCAGAGCTGGGTTGTAACACAGGATTCTCACGTAGGCAAAGTTCAGTGAGGCAGTGAGAGAAAATGCAAGTGCACACTAATGATGATGACTTGCAGTAAACCAGACAGGCAGATAACTGGCTGCAGCTCAGCAGTTGTGCCTGTATACGCATTTTTGTTCTGTGCACGGTTCTTTGGCGCCAAGTATGCCCCTATATAGTTTGATAGATTTACAGGTAGGGATCAATGACTACGCCTAAAGATTTTCACAGATTACCAATGTAATGCTGAATATTATAGTGTATGTTACAACGCATTCCTGACGTTAGATATTATATATTTTTTTATTATATGTCGACGTAACTTGCCATGAAGAAGAGAAAAATTGTATGACAAGAACTGAAAGTGGAATATATACAGTCAGATCTATCTGAAAGCATTAATCTGGGCCAGATGTAACTTTGACAGTGCTATGCTAATGTTATAAATGCTCCACCGAGTTATTATCTTTCCTTCAAATGTTATGCAATGATTTTTTTTTTTAAACAAGAATTTGCATCTAAATTATAAGCGCAATATGCTCCCTGAGAAAAAGGCACATTGTGCATAGCTCATAGCAGCAACATTACAATGCTAATAATATAAGTCGAAGGGTTTTAGACGTATTCAATCAAAAGTAGGTGGCGATTGTCCTATGCTCAGTGTCTGATTTCACCCAATGCTCCTTTCCCTCTCTCAAATAACAATCTTTTCACCTGCACATTCTCCTCCATTACATCAACATCAATGTCATTAAAATCAACCAAACCTCCTAAAACCCGCAGAAATATTAATGCTATTAATTTTCAACAACTATCCACCTCTCTACAACAACTACTCTCACCAATTTCTACATTCACTTCCCCTGAGACTGCTGCATCACACCTGAACAAGATTCTAGAAACAACCCTCGTGGAAGTAGCTCCAGCTACCTATCACACACCACGTAGACTTAGACGTCAACCGTGGCAATCTAAATTAACAAGACATTTACAAAAACTCACGTAAAGTAGAACGTCAGTGGCGAAAGTCTCGTACTCCAAGTGACTTCCTCACATATAAGACTATCTACCACTCTTATAGTAATGCTCTGAACACTGCCAAACAATCATATTTCCAATCTGTAATCTCTGCTCAAGCCTCTAACCCCAAGCGACTTTTTAATACATTTAAACTGCTTCTTACCCCTCCCTCACCCAATCCACCTGCTACTACATGTGCACAAGATCTTGCTTCCTATTTCAAGGACAAGATTAATAAGATCCAAAATGAAATGGTGGGCTCTTCCTCAGCCAGTGACCTGCTCAATTACCTACCTGAGCCCTCTGGCACATTCTCTTCATTTGACCCCACAAACAAAGATGAAGTATCTACACTCTTCTCATCCTCCTACTCTACTACCTCTCCTCTTGATCCTATATCCTCACAAATCAGTAAAGCTCTGTCTCCTGTGCTCATCCCACCCCTAACTAAAATCTGTAATCTCTCTCTCTCTACTGGCAACTCTCCATCACTATTCAAGCATGCAGTGTTTACTCCCATTCTGAAAAAGCAAAATTCTGACCCTAACACTCTCAAATTACCGTCCCATCTCCCAGCTCGCATGCCCCTCCAAGCTACTTGAGAGACTTGTCTACACCCGCCTCACACACTTTATTAACTCTCACAATTTATTGGACCCACTTCAGTCCGGCTTTCATTCCCAACACTCCACAGAGACAGCACTGACTAAGGTAGTGAATGATCTAGTCGCTGCCAAGGCTAAAGGCCATTACTCACTTCTAATTCTTCTAGATCTCTCTGCTGCTTTTGACACTGTTGACCACTCTCTTCTCATACAAACACTACAATCCCTGGTCTTCAAGACACAGACCTATCTTAGTTTTCATCCTACCTATCTAATTGCTCTTTCACTGTTCGCTTGTCTGATTCTGCCTCCTCCTCGCTACCTCTATCAGTTGGAGTACCACAAGGCTCTGTCTTATGTCCTCTGCTATTCTCAATCTATATCACCTCTCTTGGTAAACGAATCCGCTCTTTTGAATTTCAGTACCATCTGTATGCGGATGATACTCAATCTACCTATCCTCCCCAGATTTATCACCATCTGTATTGGTCCGTGTCACTGAATGTCTTTCTGCCATTTCATCTTGGATGTCATCCCGCCACCTGAAACTTAATATTTCTAAAACAGAATTAATTAGATTTCCACTGGCCAATAACAGTTACCAAACTGATTTCTCTATCACTGTTGATAACTCGATAATCCACCCTGCCCCACAAGCTCGCTGCCTAGGTGTCATCCTTGACTCTGAACTGTCCTTTGTTCCCCACATTCAATCTGTCTCAAAGTCATGTTGCATACATCTAAAAAACATATCCAAAATTCGACCATATCTCGCACAAGACATTGCAAAAACTCTAATCCATACACTCATTATTTCCCGCATTGACCATTGCAATAGTCTCCTTACTGGTCTTCCCAAAAATAGGCTCTCACCATTACAATCCATTATGAATGCAACTGCAAAGCTGATCATCCTCGCCAAACGTTCATCGTCTGCTGCTCCGCTCTGTCAGTCCCTCCATTGGTTGCCGGTTTTCTATCGTATTCAATACAAAATACTTATAATTACACATAAGGCTATTAACCAAACCACACCAACATACATCTCTTCACTCATCTCAAAATATCTCCCAACCCGACTTCTCCACTCAGCACAAGATCTGCCACGCACATCCCCACACATTACTTACTCCCATTCACGGTTACAGAACTTTTTTCAGTCTGCACCCACGCACAATAAGACTTTCTTCTAGTCTCCAATCCTTCAAGCATTCCCTGAAAACTCACCTCTTCAGGCAAGCTTATCAGATTAAAGAACCGCTCACATAACCTTCATAGCTTCCATATCTAATTGCATCCCCTTTCACAGTCCACACATAACCTCACACATTCTTTCACATCCTCCTGACATTTGGCCGACATTCCGTGTGACTGGATCATGCAGCCCACCAAGAAACTGCATTCTGGCTAGACCAAAATGCGATATATAACACCTATCTTTGTGTATCAATGCCTACGTCCCTATAGATTGTAAGCTTGCGAGCAGGGCCTTCCTACCTATATATCCGTCTGTCATTACCCAGTTTTGTCCTATTAATGTTTCCAATTGTAAAGCACAACGGAATATACTGCGCTATATAAGAAACTGTAAACAAATAAATAAAATAAATTGTCATCATCTTCACTTTTGCATTTTTTTGCGATGGTGACAAGTTTTCGAAATGGGGACACAGCCGTGACTGCAAACCAAGTGCGAATTTAAGAGGTATGTGACAACTTCTGATTCACTGGCTGCGGACTCACCTCTGAACTTCCTTCATTATTTGTGTATGTAGTACACATCACGAAACCCTGTACTCACTGTAATACATGTGCTACAAGTTCCGCTTCTAGTAGCTCTTAATGCAGATTCGGCATGCTTCACGCTGACGCAGGGTTCTGGCATCATTCGTAACTTCCTGCTGTAGAGGCAGACTGGCTTTATCTCTGCAATGATGTGATCCCTGCAATCACAGATGAGGGCTGTTCATACTGTACCTGACTTCCCAATGTGGGCTGAGTAATTAGGTCCAGCATATTGAGACTCCCTTTGTGTATGATCCTGTGTATGACCTGCCTTGTTTGTGACTCATTTTTGCTTAATCCCTGTGGCTCTGAGACTTCTCATTGTATCAACTACAGCTTGATTCTTGTCTCCCCTTGCCTAACCTCTGTGGCTTATATGACACTTGGCTTGCTGGCATATATCTTCGTTTTTTTGCCACCTCTTTCACGGGAGTAACCAGTTCTGGAGACCACAACCTGTGTATTGGTTGGTGTGAAGTCCAAACCTCCTTGAGGGCTCCCTGGCAAAAAACACAGTTGTGTTACACGCTGTACCCATAATACTGGTAGTGCTTAATACTCGGCAATAGCACCAAATCCATTTATATTTGTAGGTCTGAGATATTATATAATTTTGTAGTATACTGGAACCAGGATGTTACCTGTGCGGGTGTTGTATCGTTAAATATACGCTTACCGGCGTGTTAACAGTTATAACTCCCGCACGGGTGACATACTCTGAGCTGCTGTTATATCTGACACTTTGGCTACCAGTTTTTCTAAGGCTGGGTACACACTAGGATGACGGATTGGTCTCCTGACCAATCTCGCGACCGTTTGATAAGATATACACACTTACCAATCAGCTGGTCGATGCGACTAGGTTGACATCACAACTGGGCGGGCATCCACTTCATTAGGAAGGTGCTGAGGACTGCCCATGAATTTGTGTGTCTTCCACAACTTCCAGGAGAGTAGGCATGTATGGGTGTATCACTTGTGGCTGCTTGTCTCCTGGTGCAAATTACAATCGGCCCGTAGCAAGAAACCAAGGGCCTAATTCAGAGCCGCTCGTAAGCAGCCGCTCGTTCGCTCTGAGCGATGTTCGCACATCTGCGCATGCGTATGGGTCGTAATGCGCATGCGCCAACCAGTCAGTGCGGTCGGAAATCGAGTGCTCGCAAAATAGCGAGTGCCTGCTAATTTGAGTGACAGGATGAGGCATTTGTGGGTGGTAACAGAGGAAGGTGCTTGAAAACGGGGAGTGGAGATCCGAATGCAGGCGTGCCAAATGGTCAAAACGGGCGTTTTAAGGGTGTGCATAATTAACAAAGCAGCGTCATCGGCCACGTCACTTGGTTGTCTCTTAGCCTGAACTGTTCGCATGATTGAGGTAGGAAAATCCAACCACAAGCACTGCGAGCAGTTCAGACGCCTTTCGATGTACTCGATTAATCTAATAAATAGCGGAGATGACGTATGATGCGAGCGGCCAGGGGGCGTCTTTACAAAATAGCGAGCGCATGTTTGTTCGCTCGCTCAGACATAGAGGCGTCAACAGACCGCAAGGAGCGAGCGCTCAATTTAAATAGCCGGCCCCTTTTTCTGAACGAGCGAGCACAAATAGCGTCCGGCTCTGAATCAGGCCCCAAATTCCCATTTGATTTTTTTTTTATTACTTTTGTTTTGCATTTGTACATACAGTAAATGTTTTCAAGGCACAGACATATTGTCTTATGAATAAAGTGTGATACTATATGTACTAACAGCTTCAGCCCACATGTCCTGCAGTAAACCAGGAGCATATACCACCGATTTCTTCTAGCACATTTACTACTGTTCCATACTGGCATAATACTGGCACATATGCGGCACTTGCAGAGCTTCCTACATGGTGCGATGTGTCCAGCTCTGTAAGTTGGCAAGTTGTGCAAAATGCGGCTTTGTTGTTTTCATCGGCACATATTACGCCGGCATTGTTTGGTATAAAATGCATCCAACTTTACTTTAGCCCCAGCAAGTAATTTGCGGCATAGGGCCCGATTCAGCAAGGATCACTGATGATATCGCGTACGCAGACGGCCGATTGTTGGGCACTGCGCATGTATCGCTGTGTGCGAATGCCTCACTGCGATCAGGAGTGACCACGCAGACCCATCGCAGAGTGATTGACAGGAAGTACCGTTTGGGGGTGGTGCTGGGTGGGGGCGTTCGGAGAAACGCAGGCGTGCCAGTGCGTTTGAACGTCATTACAGGGGCGTACATAAATTAGCCACTACGATGGCATATGCAGCTTGAGTGCTCACTGAGTGCAGGAAAGTTAGCAGTTTATAAGTGAGGTCTGATGTGCCATAATGGTGTGAGTGGCTCTGATGTACTTTGATGTTACCAATGTTTTGGCTGGATTGCAAGGTATTACGGATGTGAGAGAGGGGAAGTGGGCGACTGCATGTTGTCCGTGCCAGTGCTTTGCAATTGCGCCTATTAACACACTTTCCCAGCAGACCTGCGTATGCGATTGTAGCCGCGTTCGCATCAGCGATCCTTGCTGAATCGGGCCCAGAGTGTAGTACGTAATGTCAAATGTACTTAACAACTGGTATCAACGGAGGACACACAAACTCCCAAGCAGCACAATCTGTGAAGCACCATAAAACCATCAAAATAGCAAATCGGCATTTCATATTAGTGCATAAAAAAATATATCTAAAAAATATTTTCTCTCTTAGAGGGTGAGGACAATAGTGTGCTTAATACTACAGAATAGTCATCAGACTCCGTACCATTTATCAAAAGTCAATTAGGACAAAACACTATCTTAGAAATTAATGTAATTTGCATAAGAAGACATGCAGCAAATGTCTCCTTTATATGAATCTTTAAAGTGCAGTTTCTAAACGGGTCAACCCGGACAAATGGGGACTTTCAGCAAAGTCTGTACTTGCAGACTGAAGAATATTTAGTTCTCTGAAGAGGGAATATTAATTCATTTGATTGGTAGTTTAGTTTGCAGAGTTTCAGTTTCCTTCTATCCTCAGTCACCTGTTTGCTGCTCTTGTGCTCTGACCCCAATTATCCCCCTATAATAGGACAAGAAGTGCATTGTACTGATTGTGTGTTGCCTATTGCTGTGTAATAGAAGGTATCGGGGTTAGAATCCCACCAATCAATCATCATGAGAGAACTTGTGAGAACTGTTCCTAGAAAGAATGTGTATTAAATGCCAAAAGTTCATGATTCTGTTTAGACTTATGAATAGAAAAGATAGATGTGGATGGAGAGATGATTTTCAGAGTTTGCTTGCTCCAAAATGGGTCAAACCTGTGAACAAGCCTCCAACAAAACAGGCATCTGACATGTAAGGTATTACAACATATTATTAAATTGAATGCTTATAGACCAGTGAATACTTATATAAAGTCAGTGAAGGAGATTTACGAAGCATTAATCAGCTGGGACGCAAAACGAAATACCCTTTGGTCATGTTGTTCACTCAATCTGCATAAGTGTGCCTAGATTTGTACTATTTATTTCTATATATTAACAGTTTCTTATATAGTGCAGCATATTCCGATGTGCTTTACAATTAAAAACATTAATAGAACAAAACTGGGTAAAACAGCTTCTTGGTTGGCTGCATGATCCAGTCACACAGGAATGTCGGCCAAATGTCATGAGGATGTGAGAGAAAGACAATGTGTGAAGTTGTGTGTGGACTGTGAAAGGGGATGTAATTAGATATGGAAGCTATGAAGGTTATGTGGGCAGTTCTGGAATCTGATAAGATTGCCTGAAGAGGTGAGTTTTCAGGGAACGCTTGAAGGATTGGAGACTAGAGGAAAGTCTTATTCTGTGAATTAAGGCACTCCATAGAGTGGGTGCAGCCCGAAGAAAGTCCTGTAACCGTGAGTGGGAGCAAGTAATGTGTGGGGATGAGAGACGCAGATCTTGTGCTGAGCGGAGAGGTCGGTTAGGGAGACATATGTTTACGGTGCAAGATGCTGACATTTGTGGAGAAGCAGAAGTTCCTTGCATAGTATGGTATAAGTGCATCGGTGTGCATAGTTTTGCACAGCAGTTTAAACTAGAAATGCGCGGATGCAGTTTTACTCTGTTCTTTTCGCCACATTAGCGCAAGTTCGGATTAGTTCGGATTTAATTTATTGGCTATCCGGCTCTCACGTGTTTTGGATAGCCAATAGGATAAATCAGAACTAATACCAACTTGCGCTAATGTGGTGAAAAGAACCGAGTAAAACCAAACCTGCACATCTCTAGTTTAAACTCTTTAACATTGCCAAAAGTCTTTCCAGAAAGGCAGCAGAAACCTGACCGTTCCAAATTATAAAGGCTGTCTGTCTGTCTGACAAGTTCTTGCCTTTACAATGAATCAAGGAACAGGCGGCTGTGATAATGTCACTGTACGGACAGTGTGACAACAGCTGTACAAAGCGCTTTATTTTCAAGAAGTGGCAGAAACAGATAGGTTTGCAGATGACCCTGGTTCAAATCATACTTTCCTACCAGGGGCGTCTTAAGAGAGGAGGGGGCTCGTGTGCACTCCACGTGCGGGGCCCCCTACTCTCTCCCCAGTGGCCGGCAGCCGACTGATGTGGCTAACTAGCCACCGGAGCCTTAGTAGACTCCGGGCACTAGAGTGTGGCCGGAGTCTACTGCGCATGCGCAGAAAACCGGAAAAAAAGGCAGCAGCGGCCATTTTCCGGTGTTCTGAGCAGCGCAGACATCCAACGTGGGACCACGAACAAGTAAGTCTAAAATAATATGGGTGCAGTGTGTGCGGTGCGGGGCTCCCCTGGACCCGGGGGCCTGTGTGCCCCGCACACACTGCACCCATTATAGATACGCCACTGTTTCCTATCCACACGGAATGGCCAAGAGGCTCCCGAAAATCGGGTAGTGCTCCCAGCTGTTCGGAAAGGAGGGTAAGCCTCCCAGAGGCTGGCCTTCAGTTCCCATGTGATTGCGGCCAATTGCATTATTGTGGCTTCCCCCCACACTACACAATGGAGGTAATTGTGGCATTGTAAAATGGGGTGGGGCTACAATAATGCGATCTGGTCATCATGCCCCCAGACCCGCCCACCTTCACCGCGACCCTCCCCCCCCACGCAGTTCAGACTTGTGTGGCCCATCCGAGAGGGGGCAGCCAAAAGGTCGGCCAGTGTTGTTCAAATCCCAACGTAAGCTACTTTGACATAGGGGAAGTCACTTTATTTTTGTGTCCAATGATGAAGTTTATTTCGGCATTGTCTGAGTAATTTGTGTAGTGTTCTGTGGAATGCAATATGCTATATATAACAAGTCATTCAAACTAATAATAAAAATACTTTTCACATTTTTTTCATTTTACAGTATAGCAAAGTTGCGCAAATTAGTAAAGCATGCTGTTGTTATCTGACATATAAAGACACAGGGCCTGATCCAGCAGTGCACTAATGAACGCAGATTCCCGATGTTTGGGAATCTGCGCAGGCGCCAGACCCGTTCTGCTAGTGTGCAGAATGGGTCCTGCCAGTGATTGACAGTCTGCTACCATTTGGGGGCGGCGATGCCTTCCGTTTCCTGAAACGGAGGCGTGTCACCGCCGTTGCGGAGAGGGAAGAAGCCAGGATCTCCATCGGCTGACAGAGATTTCCTGGCCTCTTCCTCTAAACTGGGGGCGTGATGCCTCCTGCTGCATTATCATATCTGCAAGGATCGCAATTGCAAAGCTGCCTGTGTGCATACATCATATATCTATAGCCTGCTTGCATACATCATATATCTATAGCCTGCGTGCATACATCATATATCTATAGCCTGCGTGCATACATCCTATATCTATAGCCTGCTTGCATACATCCTATATCTATAGCCTGCGTGCATACATCCTATATCTATAGCCTGCGTGCATACATCATATATCTATAGCCTGCGTGCATACATCATATGCCTGCGTGCATACATCATATATCTATAGCCTGTGTGCATACATCATATATCTATAGCCTGCGTGCATACATCATATATCTGTAGCCTGTGTGCAGCTTTGCAATTATGATCCTTGCAGAATCAGGACCATGGTTTCTTCCGCTTTCCGTATATTGCTGCAGTTATTAGTTATATGAGTAGAAGTGGAATGAGTATTTGTGTGGACAGATGACAGATCAGTAAATGGTTAAAATAGAAATAATTTACTGCACAACAGGTGTTGAAATGAACTGAAAATCACCCATTTGGTCGGTCTTGATTTTGTCACCAGACAAGCACCTTTCCTTTGACTACATTGTGTACAGGATGCTTTGCCGTGTCAGTTAGAAGATCAGATCCACTGTTAAACTCTTTCTCAACTTTCAGCTTTGTTAAGTACTGAAAGTGCCCCAACTACTGTGCCCTTGATACGGTGTTACAACTGTCAATCACGGAATGTGCGTGTAAGAGGTCTGGGCCTCCTTGTCCTCAGGCAAAGCCCTTGTTTGCATTTCCTTTACAAAGAACATCTCTTTGTTATTACACCTGCCAGTGTTCAGAGCCTCGACCTCTCACCTATCCGGCCATCTTTGTGTACCCCTGGCAATTATAGCAGTACCCCAGCAGTTAGCATAAAAAAAAGTTTAAATCGGTAGATAATTATAACCTATTTATAGACAGGATTTTTATCTGGCTTATTTGCTTTAATTAATTAGTATACTTTAAACGATGGCTATTTAAATATAAGTGCTTTCTTTCCTAAAGTTAATCAACCGCCCAAAGCAGTGGAGGCAGATATACAGCCTATCAATTCAAAAGCAGCTGAGGCAGTACAAGTCAACCCAACACCTCTTATTTCGATATGTTGTACCATGGATACAATTCTACACAGATTCAGATGTGTCCTCATACATCTAGCCTGAATGCGCCATGCAGCATGACTTGCCTGGTGTGAGTGAGCTGTCAGCAACTCTGCTAGCGTCAGATGTCTTCTTTTTGCAGACAATGCGTCTAAGTCGCAATGTGATATGACTAGGATGCACCAGCAGACTGTGCTGATTAATTTGATATGTGACACTTGTATATCTGTGTGCGACTGAGTCTGTGGGGTCTATTTACTAAGCAGTGTTAGGAGACAGAGTGAAAAGTGATAAGCCAGTGATAAGGTGCCAGCCAATCAGCTCCCAACTGTCATCTCACAGACTGTGTTTGAAAAATGACAGTTGGGAGCTGATTGGCTGACAGACTTATCACTTTTCACTCTGTCTCCTAACACTGCTTAGTAAATAGACCCCTGTATATGAAGCACAACGGAACTTGGAATGATAAAAGCTTCGGCCGCTGCACTGTAGCACTCCATATACAGATTCAGAGACTCAGCCGCACACAGACATACAAGTGTCACACATTATATTAATCAGCACAGTCTGCTGGTGCGTCCTTGTCACATCACATTGGGCTTAGATGCTTTTTCGGAAAAGAAAAACGCCAGGTGCTAGCAGTGTCTCACCTGACCAGGCGCGCCATAAGGGGCTGTTTGGCACGACTGCAGCAAATATGAGTGAGGACACATCTGTAGGGTCTTTTTTGAGAATGTAAAGTGCGCTTTGCACAATAGGCTCTTTACTTACCTGCACACTTTTACTTATGTTTACACTACTTATGTTTGCAGCTACATAAACCATCGCAGGATGCATTTCCGACCTCTTGCAGCTCCGTATATTTGAAGAGTGGGATTGGGGGAAAGAGGTGGCGTGTGAGAGTGGCTAATTTCCAATATGTGCATATTCTGAAGACTAGGACAGATATGCGCTTATCAATAAATGGGAAACATGTTGGGGCACGACCCCTGGTGCAAGTTACGAAAGGATGATGTAGATCGGAAACCCGACTCAAAAGGCGCATGTGCTACACTTGAAGAAGTACTCTTGGTTTAAGCGCATATAGCATCCAACTCAACATGGCTCCCATCATCTTATTTTGTATAAAAGTAATGTTTCCTATCAGTGATAATTCCACCTCAAAATGTGTTATCAGTAAAGTCGGTTACTTCCCTGAGGTCCAGCATCCAGGCTATTTGGCATTTTGTGAGTGTCTACCACGGGTCTCCTGTCGGAATCAGTATGATTTAGCTCATCGGACTAAAGTCAAGTTCAATTCCCGATGTGGAAAGACCAGAAGTGAAGATCCCGACGGATCTTCACTTCTGGTAAAGTAAATTAACTAACCCTAACCCTCTCTCCCCCCCCCCTTAACCCTAACCCTCCTTTAAGGGTGCCCTCCTGTCCTACCCCAACCTCCCACCTGTAAGTGCCTAAACCTAACCCTCCCTTCTTGCTGCCTAAACCTAACCCTCTCAGGGGGGTGCCTAACCCTAACCTCCCCCAGGGGTGCCTAACCCTAACCCCCCCTCCCCTAGCCTAATCCTAACCCCCCCAGGGGGCTACCTAACCCTAAGTCCCCCCCCGGGAGCCCCTAACCTAACCCAAATGTGGCTGTCCGTGCCCGCCGCCCGGCTTACCTTCGTATGGTGTGCATCTTAGTCGCAATCAGTTGCAATGAAACCGCTTCACGAGACTGCACTGATTATTTTGGTATGTGACAATTGTATATCTGTGTGTAACCGAGTCTGAGGGGTATATTTATTAAAGTGCAGGTTTTTAGAAGTGGAGATGTTGCCCATAGAAACCAATCAGATTCTAGCTATTATCCTCTAGAAGGTGCTAGATAAACAGTGCCGGATTATAGGCGGGGCGGAAGGGGCGGTCGTCCCGGGGCCCCCACACATAGAGGGCCCCCACAACTAGTAAAAAAAAAAAGCATAGCAGCTACGCTCCGGTTCTTCTCGGCGGCTGCTCAGTTGTTCCCTTACAGCAGCCGCCGGGGAGCTTCACTGCGGGTTATGCAGCTGAGCTCGGCCGCGCTGCACACAACATGCAAAAAATATAGCGACCACAGGCACAGAAGAGCTTCGGTCACATACTGCGGGTAGCTCACACATGCTGCGAGCAGCGCTGGATGATGGAGCCACCAATCGGAGGCGCTCAGGAATCATAAGTCCCAGGATGATGTGCCAGGAGACCATAAGTCCCAGTGTGACGTGCTGGCTCAGTGATAAAGTGATAAAAAGTTAGTGTGTTTTATATATATATATATATATAGCTAAATATGGTACTAAAAATGGCGCCACACTCCCTCGTTAATATCAGTGACCCGGATTTTTTATGCAAAATGTTCCTTTTACAATACACCTCCTGTTGTAGCAGTGGCAGCCTTCAAGTCTCCAGTAGACCGTTGTTCATAAGGTCATAGGTAATTTATGGAAACCAAAAAGGTGAGAGAACAAGCGCCTTATGGTGTAGTAAATGATGGGAATTAATTATATAAATAGTAAGGTAATCAAATATGCGTACCCCAAATGTCGTAAGAACAATCACGTAGTCAGTATCTTTTAAGTCTTCATTCAATAGACCCTTTGAACATGGGACTCAATTTACTGCTGTCTCCAATTTACATACGTTATGGTTTAGAGCAATATTGGATGAGAAATTGGGGAGTTCTGTTGAGCACACGGCAGTCAGACCTGCGGATAACGCAGCCTTTCTATGATCTGTACCTCGTGAGTGTCGGATCTTGGTTGTATGTGTATGTGTATATATATATATATATATATATATATATACATATATATATATATATATATATATACACACACACGTGTAGTCTCATATTTCCACCGCACCTGAAACCAACTGTGGCTGGACTGGGGACGTACAGTTTATGATAATCTAATCTGTGATGTCTGCCTCATACATGGGGAAACACCGTCTTGGGCATGAGTCCGCTTTGCACTTTCAGCCCTCTGCTCTGGTTCTGACTCCTGAACATATGATGACGTCAGACCTCGCGAGACCAGGGCTGGCCCGGGCCTATTTTTTTGGGAAAACGAACATAGATTTTAGTTTTCCTTGGTGATATATATAGCTGGGATAACCTATAATGCTGTTCAATACTTCACCTCTAACTTAGTGTGTCACATATATGGTATCCTTGATAACGGGCATGTGGTAGGGTCTCGTTGCCGCAAGCCCTGGAGTGCTTTTGGCTCTATCACAGCCAAAAGCACTCCCACTGACAACACTTGTGATGTCAGTGGGGCCGGCCCCAGACGGTAGGCGTTCCCATGGGAACGCCTCCGTCTGGGCAGCCACACCCCCAGCACGCCCACCAAAGGGGGTGTGCTGTCACTCACCATCGACAGCACGCCCCCTTTGGTGCGAGACCCATAACGACGGCTTGACCGTCGTTATTCGGGTCTCGCGAATGCGCACAACGGAGCCGCGGGTCTGAATTAGGCCCAGAGTCTGAACAAGACTCCATCTGGCCCCAGGGAAGATGCTGGTTCTCCCTCTCCATTTTGTAAAATAAAACACAAATAAAACATTGGAGTGATCATGGCACCTCAGAGGACACTGGCCTGGATGCAGTTATTATACCTACAGCCGGCATCCCAGCTGATGAATTCCCAGCACCGAAATGCCACTACCTGGCCAGAAGACCGGTGCTGGAATACCGACATTAGTGGAGATGCCGACGCCAAAATCCCTATAGGTGGGATGCCGATCATAAGTATAGCGGGGCTGGTTAAGTCTTAGCCAGGGGGGAGGGAGCTAGATTTAGGCGTCAATTGGTGGTTAGGATTAGGCTAGGGGAGGGGGAGGTTAGGTGCCCCCAGGGGTGGGTTAGGGTTAGGCACTACTGGGGGGGTAAGGGTTAGGCACCAAGGGGGGAGGGTTAGGTTTTGGAACTAACCGGGAGGGTTAGAGTGGGGGGGTTAGTGTTAGGATGCAGGAACAGAGGGTTAGGGGACGAAGGGGGGAGGGTTACCATACTTACCGGACCCTTGTCGGGATCCTGAGCATCGGGATGCCGCTGTCGGTATATTGACAGAAGGCATCCCGACTGCCAGGAGTTCATACCGATTCCCACTGGCCTCTAGGTGAGAATCTGTATGTAATAATGGATAATGCGGGTCTGGTTCTGTATCACATAACATCCAATAGGAAACGCTTTATTAGTACACTGATTTGAATTTACGTTTTACCCTATTCTTGCCTATTCTCGGTATGTCCTGAAAACTCATTAAATTCAGGGAGCTCTCCTTCACTGTCAGGCAGGGGCGGTTTAAGCGATATGGTTCCCATATTTAATTCCCCCCCCCCCCACTCGTGCAGCAGCTGCCCCATGCTTGTTCTGTTGGTGCCATCTTTTCGATGATATGAGGGTGGTTCAATAAGTAGGGTAACAAGGCCTCTCATGTGTATAATGTTCTCTATTTCATTCTATTTCCCACCAGGCAGAGCAGGTAGACCACTGCTTACCTCACGGCCATTAGACTGCGCCTCACATCAGTCATACTGTCCCAACATCAGTTGTAAGATGGCGGGGCTGGTGGAAACATGGTCAACCATTGAAGTGTATAATGTGATTAGATTTTTGCGTCTAAAGGGCACATCAGCAGCTGAAATTCTTCACCAACTAGTCAAGGTGTATGGTGATAATGTCATGTCACGGAAACAAGTTTGGGTTTGGTGCACTGCCTTTGATAATGGCAGGACAGACGTTCAAGATGAGCAACGGATTGGCTGACCAAGCACGTCCACCACAAATGAGGTACTGGACCTTCCTCCCAACAGCTCTGACCTGGCACGAAGTGATTTCCATTTTTTTGGACCATTGAAGAAGCACTTGGGAGGATTAGGATTCGCAACCGATGGTGAAGTTCAGCAAGCTGTCATGTCTTTGCTTCAGGTGCTTGACACTGATTTCTTCTCTGCTGGGACAGATGCCTTGGTGTACCGTTGGAACAAATGCGACCATCCGACCATTGGGCTTGCGACGAGACCCTTGTGGTAGGGTCTCATGGCCGCAAGCAACAGAGAGCTTCTGGCTCTAACAGAGCCAGAAGCTCTCCCACTGACATCACTGGTGATGTCAGTGAGGCCGCCCACAAACGGCAGCCACCCCCATGCCATGCCTCCAAAATGGTGCGAGCTGTCGAACAAAATCGACAGCCGTCCCTTTTTGGTGCGAGACCCGGAGCGACGGAGCGCCCGTCGCTAGCCGGGTCTCGCGCATGCGCACTTCGGAGCGGGCTCCGGGGTGCGCATGCGCAGTGGCCTAACATCTTGTTACCTTTTTTATTTAACCACCCTTGTATATTCGTAAAGATGTCACATTTGCAGAAGAGATCAAAGACTCTGATACAGTGCCAGTTTGCTGGGCTATCTTTTTGAATATATCACTGTAAAGATGGCATCGCTGGATGAGTGGCAAATTAGTCAGTGCAGGTTGTGCGGCATGGGGGTCCCCCTGTATCCATCAATACACAGTACCCTGGATAGACACGCCACTGTTCCCGGGAGAGTAGAGCAGCTTCGTGGGTTCTGCCTCCTGAAGTGGACAGTCTGGGAGCCTAATGATTAGTGCTGAATCATATGATCAATACGATCAATTCCAGGTGGTATCGTACAGTGTGGAACAGGGCCACCATGATGCGACACACCCTGCACCTTCTCTGGTATCACTTGGACTGGCCACCACTTGATCCATCATCATTGCCCCATCAGGATAAAATCATTACATGATTATTGATAATTATTTATTGGCAGGATTGTGTTCCCCAATGCACATGCTCTATCACCCCCAACCTTACTAGAAGCATAGATATAACATTGAATGAAAAAGTTGTTTAAAACTTTTTGTCTCCTCTTCAGTTCCCTCTCTTATGCTGGGTGCACACTGGCAGATATAGTGGCCGATCAATTGATTGGCCAATATACCGTGTGCCTGTCATCCAGTGTGTGACAGCGATATGTCTACATCGTTCACAGACATATCACGTCGGCTGTGCTGCACAGCCAATAGCAGATATATCTATACATCGTGCTGTGTATACGGTCGACCAGCCGACCCACCATACACTTGCAGAGGCAGCCGCAGGAAGGGGGTTGCAGTGCGAGCCCTGGCCAGTGGAACCCGCAGCAAGATAACAGATGGTGGCTGTTCAGTGTGTATGAACCATCATCTGCAGATATATCTGTTAGGTGTGTACCCAGCTTTAGCCTTTGCTTTTGTGGCAAATAATAGTCAATGGGAAACTATTAAATATAAAATACAATTCAAAATTAATAGGCAGATAAAATGCTGTATTTCCCTGTACTTAGTGGACATTGATTGTAAATGCTACTCACATTAGGGTAATATTAGTCCTATAAACAGAATATATCGTACTAATATTTGACTATGTTTTTAGGGACAAAAATCTCTTTTATGAGCTCTCGGATTTTTTGGTGTAATAACTCGGCGCCTCGGTCCAGCTGCCTCTCCACATGGCACCAGAATGCATTGTGGCCTGTGGTACACGCCAATTGTATAACAGTACAACTGATGTCTTTACATAGCACAATACTTTCTATTTGTCAGCCAAGCTCCATTAAAGTCTACCCGCGTGTGAATAATATTCTGTTACATCCTATAGTATCTGTCCTGAATGTGATAAGTTTTTTTCTCTCCCCTTTATTTTGTTTGATTTATTTGACATGATGACAGATTAATTCGAGGCAAAGTAGACTTGTATTCTGTTTCTGTCAGACCTCGCCTTTACTTACACAATAAGCAGTGAGAAAAATGACCGCTGGCAATCGGTGACTTCATGTGATTTCTGACGTAGGCGTGTCTGCGGCCTCCGAAACCTGCACTGCGTATCTCCTTTATATTGACAGTTTATCATATATCCTATATGCAGATAAACTTAAGTTGTCTGGAAAAAAATATCTATATAGATAATATACAAAGAAACCTGCAAAGCGCTCTTATAATTTGAAAAATAAAATAAATACTAATTAAATACTGCTTAAATAAAATAAATACTGATAATAATGTGGCTCCTCTTGTTGGATCCTTGCCATGTGTATGTATCTATGGATGGATGGATGGATGGATAGATAGATAGATAGATAGATAGATAGATAGATAGATAGAAAAAATATCCCCAGGTTAGGCTAATATCTTGAATCATTGGATGGATTTTGTTGTGGTTTGCCGCGGTGGGTATCTAGTGGGTCTCTAGTGTGTTTATATGTGTGTATATGTGTGTATATATAATATATATATATATATATATATATATATATATATATATATATATATATATATATATATAGCAGGTAAAATAAGTATTGAACACATCAACATTTTTCTCAGTAAATATATTTGTAGTGGGGCCATTATAATATTATAATGAAATTTTCACCAAATGTCAGCAACAAACTATGCAATCCACGCATGAAAAGAAATCAAAGCATATATGGCCCTCATTCAGAGCCGCTCGTTAGCGGCAGTATGCTCGTTCCGAGCGATGTTTGCACATCTGCGCATGCGTACGCTTTTTAGTACGCATGCGCGAACCAGTCAGTGCGGCCGAAAATCGTTTGTACGCTATATAGCGAGTGCCAGCTATTTTGAGTGACAGAATGAGGCGTATGTGGGTGGTAACAGGGGAAGGTGCTTGAAAATGGGGAGTGGAGATCCGAACGCAGGCGTGCTTAAAGGTCAAAACGGGCGTTTTATGGGTGTGTATATTTAAAACAGCAGTGTCAATGACCACGTCACTGGGTTATTTTAGAGCCAGAACTGCTCGCAAATTTGTGGTAGCAAACACCAACCACAAGAATAGCGAGCAGTTCATACGCTGGTCGATGTACTCGATTAATCTAATAAATAGCGGACATGACGTATGGTGCGAGCGGCCAGGGGGCGTTTTTAACAAATAAACGAGCGTATGTTTTGCTCGTTCGTTCAGACTTAGAGGTGTGAACAGACTGCAATGTGCGTACGGATCATTTGAATAGCCACCCCTTGTTTTTAAACGAACGACCGCAAATAGCGAACGGCTCTGAATGAGGGCCTATGTCCATAAATTAAGTTATGTGTAATAATGTGAAATGACACAGGGAAAAAGTACACGTTTACTGAAATTTATTTAATACTTCATACAAAAGCCTGTGTTGGTAATGACAGTTTCAAGACGCCTCCTGTATGGAGAAACTAGTCACATGCATTGCTCAGGTGTGATTTTGTCCCATTCTTCCACACAAACAGTCTTCAAATCTTGAAGGTTCTGTGGGCCTCTTCTATGAACTCTGATCTTCAGTTTTTTCCATAGATTTTCGATTGGATTCAAGTCAGGTGATTGGCTGGGCCATTCTAGCAGCTTTATTTTCTTTACAATAAAAGAATATAGGCCCTCATTCAGAGCCGTACGCTCTGAGCAGAGCGCACGCTCTGAATGAGGGCCGGGCTCCATTTTCATGGAGCGTCCTCCTGGACGCTCGTATAGCTGTGGGTCACCACCCACAGGCTATACGAGCGTGCTTTTTGATGGCCGCGATGGTCGAGACCATCGCGACCATCGAAATTGCGAGCCGGAGCCTGCGGTTGAGGTTTTCAACCGCAAGCTCCGGAGTGATTTTGGCTCTATCAGAGCCAAAATCACTCCCACTAGTGATGTCAGTGGGCCGGCTTCTGACGGGAGGCGTTCCCGTGGGAACGCCCCCGTCAGGGAGGCACGCCCCCGGCACGCCCACCAAAGGGGGCGTGCTGTCAATCAACATTGACAGCACGCCCCCTTTGATCGGACACAACGAGCGAAGGACTTTCCTTCGCTCGTCGCGTCTGGCGCATGCGCACGACGGAGCTCCCTCCGTCGTGCGCATGCTCAGTGCATAACATCGACCCACTTGCGAGCGGACAGCCGCTCGCGAGTGGGTCTGAATCAGGCCCATAGTCCTTACAGGTGCGCAATATAGTCCTTACAGGCTGCCTCCCTCGTACTTTAGGGACACCACATCCCTTATGCCATGAAATTCAGTATAGGAGGGTAGAGAGATATAAGGCTCCAAAAAACCCAAAAGAATGTGTATCAAGGGAACATGAAATGGTATGAACACAATTTATTCACAAAAACGTAATAGAAACTTCCCTTTTTTTTTAAAAGGTAAATAAAAAGTATAAGTCCTGCTGTTAGCGTCTCTCACCGTTGATCAGTGTTGCGGTGGGCTTTAGCAAAAGCAGCAAACAGGTCCCCGGTAAAACCTCAGCACCACAGTCAGGTTCCGTCAGGTCAAAAGCATGCCGTCCATGCTTTTGACCTGACGGAACCTGACTGTGGTACACTCATCAGTTAAACCCATTGCGGTGGTGCCGAGGTTTTACCCGGGACCTGTTTGCTGCTGTTGCTAAAGCCCACAGCAACACCGATCAAGGGTGAGAGATGCTAACAACAGGACTTATACTTTTTATTTACCTTTTTTTTAAAAAAGGGAAGTTTCTATTACATGTTTTTGTGAGATGATATTGTGCATAAATTGTGTTCATACCATTTCATGTTCCCTTGATACACATTCTTTTGGGGTTTTTTGGTGCCTTATATCCTTCTACCCTCTTATACTGAGCCTTATTTTCTTTCTCTAAAACCAATTGAGAGTGTGTTTGGGATCATTGTCTTGCTGACATGCCCACCCTCGTTTCATCTACAGCATCCTGGTAGATGGCAGCAAATTTTTACCAAGACTGTCTCAGTACATTTTTCCATTCATCCTTTCTTCAATCACATGAAGTATGCCAGTACCGTATGCTGAAAAACAGCCACACACGATGATGTTCCCACCTCCAAACTTCACTGTTGGTATGGTGTTTTTGGGGTGATGTGCAGTGCCATTTCTCCTCCAAACATGGTGTGTATTATGGCATCCAAAGAGTTCAATTTTAGTCTCATCTGTTCAGACTATATTCTCCCAGTATTTCACAGGCTTGTCCAAATGTTGTGCAGCAAACTTTAAACGAGCTTCAACATGCATTTTCTTCAGCAATCGAGTCTTGCATGGTGAACGTCATACAGGCCATGGCGGTTGAGTGCATTACTTATTGTTTTATTTGAAACAATTGTACCTGCTAACTCCAGGTCTTTCTGAAGCTCTCCACAAGTGGTCCTTGGCTCTTGGACAACTCTTCTGATAATTCTTTTCACTCCTCTGCCAGAAATCTTGCGAGGAGCACCTGGTCGTGGCCGGTTTATGGTGAAATTATGTTCTTTCCAATTCCGGATTTTGTCCCCTACAGTGATCACTGGAGCCTTCAGAAGTTTAGAAATCCTTCTGTAACCAATGCCATAATAAGGTTGCAAAGATCTTGAGAGAGCTCTTTGCTTTTACCCATCATGAGATGTTTCTTGTGTGACACCTTGGCAATGAGACACCTTTTTATAGGCCATCATTTGGGACTGATCCAGCTTATATTAATTTGCACTGACAATTTGCAGGATTGCTTTCTAGTTACTGATAGATTTCAGCTGGTGGCTTGGCTTTCCATGCCTTTTTGCACCTCCTTTTCTTCATGTGTTCAATACATTTTCCCTGTGTCATTTCACATTATTACACAACTTAATTTATGGACATCCTTGGTTTGATTTATTTGCATGTGTGGATTGCATGGGTTGTTGCTGATATTTGGTGAAAATTTCATTACAATAGCTCCATTACAAATATATTTACTGAGAAAAATGTTGATGTGTTCAATACTTATTTTACCCGCTGTATATAATATGTCAGGAGGGTTAATTAGACCTTGCATTCAGTTGTGTCACAGTATTATGTATGTGAGGTAAGGTGATAGATTTATAAAGGGAGAAAAGCCCTATTGCTTGACAGCAATTAGACTTTTTTTGCATTTTGCCCTATACATCAAATGGTTACTGACAGTGATAATACTGCCGGCTGTAAGATTTGCCTGAGGAGGTACTGTATAAGGGGCACTACTGGTGGCACTATATATTGGGCACTGCATAAGGGGCTGTACTGGGGGCACTGCTTAAAGGGCATTAATGGGGGCACTGCAAAAGGGCCACTACGACAGGGGGTATTGCATAAGGGGCACTACTACTAGGGCACTGTATAAGGGGCACTGTATATTGGGCACTGCATAAGGGGCACTACTGGGGGCACTGTATAAGGGGCACTATATATTGGGCACTACTGGGGGCACTGCATAAGGGACACTACTGGGGTCACTGTATAAGGGGCACTATATATTGGGCACTACTGGGGGCACTGCTTAAGGAGCATTATTGGGGCACTGCATAATGGGCACTACAACAGGGGGCAGTGCATAAGGGGCACTACTGGGGCACTGCATAATAGGCATTGCATAAGGGGCACTACTACTGGGGGCACTGCATAATGGGCACTACTACATGGGGCATTGCATAAGGGGCATGTTGAGACGCCCCTTGTAGATGTGACCACACCCCTTGTAACATGTGGCTACGCCTACTTTTTCAGCACCCGGGCACACACATAGGGAGGGGCTCCATTTTTCATATTACACGAGGCTCCAAATACCCTAGTTACGCCACTGTGCAATATACAGCTGTCCCAGCAAATTTAGATAAATTAAAGCTAAAACTGTATATTTTTGTTTTTTGTTTCTGCTTTAAGCTGCAATTATAAATTCTGCTGTTGGCTGCATTCAGGGTTCTAATGATAAACAGGACTCAATATATCCACGTATATAAATTTATAAGCATTTTCTGACCATGTAAAAGGTATGAGGCCAAATAATAAACACATTTTCCTAATGGACACTGCAGAAGTCATCGATTTTAAGCAATGACCTCAAACTTCACCATGTATACAGATATTATATAGATAACTCTATACATATATTAGCATGCAGTTTGTATTCTATAAAGTATGTCACATTTCTGTTGCCTTTTGTTCATTTTAGATTCAGAAAATCACCGGTCTAAAAATACTTTTTAAAGGTCCCAGCTGGAAGTCATAAGGTCATCTCATAATTGTTGGCGGTTCCAAGTGACCCTTGAAATCAAATGTAATTAATGAGCACTTTTTAGGTTTGAATAGAAACTAAAACATGAGTATGTAAACTATTAGTATTTTCCATTGCTTTTCGGCTGTGGAGTATTGTTCAGCTAAATGTTATTATTACACGGTTTACTAGTTTTAAACTGGAACTATATCACGTAATTTATTTTTATATTTACTATTGAATCTAAAAATTAAAATTCATATGTACAAGCACACAGTATACATACAGTCACACACAGACTGCTGAGATACCCTAATGCAGTTGAATTTATAACTTTGGCTGATTTGAATGCTGATTTATTGGTTATTAGCTTCCCTTTTGTATAGCTCTGCAGAGAATACTTAACTCCCCATGATATATATAAATTTAATCCCAGCTATTTCCATAAATGATTTTCTTTGTTTTTTTGTTCTGAAATTATTTACGTCTACCCCTTTTAGAAAATAATCGGATTTCTTGTTGAACACTTCTCCCTGAAAACATTAAAGCCGGCCTCCATTCCAGACAAAGCTTGACACGATCAGTTCTGTTGTTAGCAACTTACATTCTCCTGGTTTCCTAAATATACCTTGTATCACTCCAAATGCTCAGGACAATTCTGTTTTATGAGTTTGCTGATTAGTAAATAGGAATCTTAAAGTTCTTCTTTGAGATGATCCCTTCAATTGCCTCTTTGAGATAGTTGATGCCTATGTAATTTTCAGCATGACCTGTCATGACACGGGGTCAGTACAATTACAGCTTTTTAAAGAAGTGAACTTTACTTTTCAAAAGTAAGTTTATTGGTTTATATTCTCTCAAACAATGTGTTTTATGTTCTGCAAGTAAAACAGTTATAGGTTTACTTATCAAATCCGTCAGATCTGCGGGCTCATGGCAAGTTTTTAGTGTTGCAATGGTGTAAAATGTCTATAAACCTCCTAGAATCTGCTGACGCTGTGTGCTGGAGACTTAGATTGGCCGTGTAGTGCCGTTGAATTGCATATTTGTTGACGCACCATAAAAGTTATTATTTTTATGTATTTACCAATATTACTCCTTCCAATTTAGGGATTGGTTTACAGTGGGTTGAGACATTTTTGAAAACATAATGGAGCACCACTTGCAGTGTTATCATTTTCAAAACACAATTTTGTTTTATAGATAATACAATTTTTATTATGAATTTGTTTTTTTTCTTTGCTGCCTAAATTATTTGTACAGGTGTGAGATGCATTATGCCATAGGTTCCCAAACTCCGCCATTACAGTCCAGGTTTTAAGGAAATCCATACTTGAGTCCAGATGATTAAATCAAATTGACTGAGGTACTAATTAAGTCACCTGTGCTCAAGCATGAATAACGTTAAAACGTGGAATGTAATGGAGGAGTTTTGGGAACCGCTGCATTATGCTGTATGCTTAGGACATCGGCAGGGTTGTTTAAAAGTTATTTATTTCATTTTATTTTCATGTCATCAAAGCCTTCCAGCTTTTATCCTAACCTGCTGCTACATGCACCTTCCTCCCTGTCTACCTCATCTAGGTCATGCCTGTTTGTCTGCTCCTCCCCTTTAGAATGTAAGCTCTCACAACATGGTCCTCAAGGCTCCCCAACAGTTCAGGTTTTAGAGCTATCCATGGTTGAGCAACAGTGGTTAAATCAAATTGACTGAGGTACCAATTCAGTCACCTGTGCTCAACCGTGGATATCTCGAAAACCTGACCTGTTGGGAAGGGATTCAGTATGATACATCGCCGAGCGGTTCAAATCCCGGCAGCGCCAGCTCGACATGGAAGGAAATCCCGATAGTCTAGAGGGTAAGTATAAACTAATCTAACTTTACCCCCTAACCCTAACCCTCCTTTAGGGTGCCTAACCCTAACCTCCCTCCCCCCCTGTACCTAACCCTAATCCCCCCTCTAAGTGCCTAAACCTAACCCCCCCTTCCCCGCCACCTAAACCTAAGTCCCCTGGGGGGGTGCTTAACTCTAACCTTCCCCTGGGGGTGCCTAACCCTAACCCTCCATTCCCCTAGCCTAACCCTAACCTCCCGGGGGGTGCCTAACCCTAAATCCCCCCCCGGGAACCCTAAACCTCCCCCCCCTGCGGCTGTCAGCTCTCGGCGCCCGGCATCCCTTCGATCAGGATGCCGGGCGCCGGTCTTCGGGCGTAGGTTAATTAACCCTCGCCGGGATTCTGTAGTCTGGATGTCATTGTGACCGCTGGCATCATAAACGTATACCGTTGGGAAGCCATGAGGACCACGTTTGGGAACCTCTGATCTACTCCATAAGGACACCTAACATTTTGTTACTTACGCCCAGCTGCCTATTTTGAGTGTTATGATCGCTTTTGCAGCAATGTGTATAAACCTTGTCCTTGTCCTGCACTGTACTGTACTGTAAGTCACTGGTTTCTTCTTTGTATATGTTCATAACCTGACCCCCATACGTACTCAGAGTATCAGAGCTGGGCCTGCAGGACAGTCACATATCACCAGGCCCGACAATAGCCACATAGACTACCACAGTAATGGCTACTCCACTGAACATACCATAGGATTTTATGTGGATAAATGTTGTTCCCGTAACTAGATTATGGTACTTTCAGTGTAACCCGTTTTCATATTATAGGTCCCATACCTATATTGTGTTGTAAATAATAATTACTTACAGTATCTATGAAAGCTTTAATGTTTAACTTGTATTTGTTTAACCAATGCTACCTATACCATGCTTGTCTGCTCTCCCAGAATCTTCGAGAGACTCCCAAATTTTGTGGCATAGTTCTGCACTCACGGGAGAGACCAGTGAAGTGCGATCCGGGGGCAAAATTACATGGTTTACGGGAAATCGCATAATTGTGGCATCACACCACCACACAACCCACTTCTAACTCCTTTCCTAGAGCTCCCAGAGGGGAGAATTTTTTAGTAGGCAAGTATGCTGTATACACTGTGTCACAATCCGCTGGGCCATGGTACCTATTTCAGGGTCTGGATTTGATCTGTTTGGTTTCTGTCTGCTGTTGAACCTGGTGGTTCCCTCTCACCATTGTCTGATGGACACCTGAGTTCCCGCGGTTGCGGGTCCTGGGCGCTGCCATCTTAAAAAGATCATCCTAGTCTGCAGTCATTCACGCCAATCAGGTGTTGGGATTAGGTGAGCTATATCTTCTCAATTATATGGATAGTGAACTTTGTCTCCTGATCAACCTAGTGTCCAGTGCTCGTCTCACAGTTCCAACCTGTGCCTCTACACTCCCCACAGTGCTCATCTTAGTTCCAACCTCTGCATCTGCACTCCCTTCAGTGTTCATTTCTCAGATCCAGCCTGTGCCTCCGCACTCCCTACAGTCCTCAGCTTATAATTCCAGCCTGTGTCTCCGCACTCGCCGCAATGTTCATGTCATAGTACTAGCCTGTGCTTCCACACTTGTCGCAGTTCTAATCTCACAGTTTCAGCCTGTGCTACAACACTACCTATAGTACCTCACCTCACAATCCCAGTCTGCACAATGGCACTCCCAGCAGTGCTTTATCTCACAGTTCCAATCTTTACCTTTGTACCTCCTGCAGTGCCTCACACCTCAAGCCTTACTGAGATTAATTTCCATGTGGTGAATGGCCATTCTCATATATATTATCTGAGAGCCCCTCTTCTTCACTTCTCCCTCCGATCTCATCTTGTGCTTGCTCAAAGGACTGAAACTGAGTCCATTCCACCTTGCAGCGGTTCTTGATGAAAACCGGGGAGTTCGTTAGACTCTGCGCCTCTTAGCTAGTAGTGCTAATGCTAAACCGGGGTAGATTGACCCAAAATCACTAAATCCTAATGAAACCATGATATTCTGGTAGAGTTATTTGTATATCCTGTGCGCCATAGACTAGATCAATGTTCAGATAGGCCACATCCCATCATTTTGCTGTCAACAGAATATCATAGGCCGTAGAACATTGACCATTTGATGCATTTTCTGACATTCCTAATCTGCTTAGAAATATATTGAAAAAGGTATTAGCATATGGTTTGAAGATAGTATAGAAGGTGGCAGTTGCAAAGCTGTTTATTTCACCTAACTTCTTCAGAAACTAGACTTGTAAGAATGTATCAGGGCAAGCCCAGGACATGTTTTACCATAACTTTTCCATGAGTAAAGGAAATGGAAATGTAGAATGCTTACAATATTTCAAGGATGAAAACTGTGGTAATGATAGGCAATCAGCTCGGGCAAACTTCTTACAGGGCATTCGGGCTGTGGGCACGCAGTAAGCATAACTGTCCTTATTAATGGAATCTAGCAATATTGCAGTGATGATAATAAAAATGAAAATGATGTTCATTGAAGAGAGGCTACAAGGGTACAGCCATAATCAGGGCTGCCTTCAGAAATTGTGGGGTCAGTACAGCAGGTAAGCCCACCCCCCACCCCCCCACGCATCTTCTGAAATTTCCCTTCTCCCAACAACTACACACTATCTCCGTGAAGGCAGAGGTGTAGCTCCTGGAGCAAGTGCATGCTTTGAAGCGCTCTCCAAAGTACCAATGTGCCACTCATGCCCCACGTTAGGGGAACCTCTCGGCTCTACTGCTACTCTCGCCGCACTTCCCCCACAGCCATGCCTACACAATTAGGCCATGCCCCCTACAGTATCCAGCCTCGGTTTGGAGGCTGCGGGCAGGTCCCTTTGCATTAGGGATGGAATTAAACAGAGCGGGAACAGTGGATGAGAATTGTAGATCCTGGGCAGAGCAGAGTAGAAGAGTCAGAATACAGTATGATACAATGGAAGAGATGCATCTTGGTGTAATTTAATCACTATAGAGAGAAATGGTTAAAACTTAAAAGGGATTTACATTGTTTTCTGTATTTGAAAGTGTTTTGTGATGTCTTATCTTCATTACTGTTTTAATAAGCATTTTCACCTGCTCATTGACTACAATACTATTCCTCTATAGAGAGTGTATGTTCATAGCTGGCTTCTAAAGTTGGAAAGGTAAGCAATGGATCCCCCATAAAAACAGACTGTCATTTACTAAACTCTTAAATTCTGAAAACAAATTATGCTACATATTCTCTATGTGACCATGCACTTTTTTCTTAATCTCTTTATTTGTAGTTGTGGTTGACAAATAGGAAACTGTATTAGAAATGTACATAACATACAATAAAAAAGGCGAGAAGTTACAAGATACTGTATATTGCAAGATAATAATAAAAAATGCCAAATCACATTTTTGTATAAAGTCTTATAAGTTGCTAAACAGGAACAACATCAATCAACAAAAAGAAGGGTTAGGGAGGGGTAGGGGAATGGGAAGAGGGGTGTATGATAAAGGCAGTCACCAGGGGCGTAACTAGACCTAGGGGGGCCCCAAAGCAAAATTTTCATGGGCCCCCCTAGGTCCCCGCCCCCCCTTGGTCTGCGCTTCCGCACTCTCCCTCCCCCCCCGCATCCTCCTTAAGTTGGCCATCCACTATACAATTTTCTGTCAGATATCTGTCCAACCTGGCTGGTTGGAATGAAAACCGGGTAATGTATGGGAGCAAATGACATTCGTCCATTTGCTCACAAACACTGGAAAATAGCCAAAAATGGTTGTTCAGACAAATTAGTTAAAACACACAAATGTAACCAACTTGAACAATTTTTTTTTTTTCAGTGTTTAAAACCATATGATCGACTTCCCATACATTACCAGGTTTTCATTCCAACCAGCCAGATTGGACAGATATCTGACAGAAAACTGTTTAGTGGATGGCCAGCTTTACTCCCTTCTCCTCGACTTACCTGATCCATGGTCACGCTGCGCAGGGCAGACACACCTCCTCTCACGTTCGGCTCCATTTCTCCTCGCTGACTGATGCTAGGAGGAGGCGGCCACACCTCCTCCCAGTATCAGTCAATGAGGAGGCGGAACCGGCCGGGAGGGCTCAACCACGGAAGGGGGGGCCACTATCACAGAGCAGGTAAGTTAAAGAGGGGGTGGGGAATGCGGGGAAGGGGGGGTGCGGACCGAGGTCTGGCACCCTAGGTCCGGGCCTCATAGCAGCCGCACCCCTTGCACCTACTAGCAGTCACTATATAAGCACTATAATCAGTAATCAAGAGAAGGAGGCCAAGTCATGAAAAACCCGATGTCTACATATGCTACCAAACCTCTACCTAAACGTCTACAGAGATCTGTCTGTGAAAGTGAGAGTACCAAGGATCCCAGATGGCATGAAATTTGTCTGTGACCATGCTCTTTAAAAAACATTTCCACAATTTAAAAAATATTTAGATCAATATTACTTTCTCCTGTAACAAGCTCTGAACTTTGGCCCTGATTCAGAGCCGGACGCTCTGACCAGAGCGCTCGCTCTGAATCAGGGCCGTCCTAGTTAAATTTGGAGCGGTCTTTTGGACGCTCGCATAGCTGTGGGTTACCACCCACAGCTTATGCGAGCGTCCATGATGATGGTCGCGATGGTGAAGACCATCGCGACCATCGGGCTTGCGACGAGACCCTGCGGTAGGGTCTCGCTGCCGCAAGCCCTGGAGTGATTTTGTCTCTGTCAGAGCCAAAATCACTCCCACTGACATCACTAGTGATGTCAGTGGGGCCGGCCCTAGACGGTAGGCGTTCCAAAGGGAACGCCTCCGTCTGGCAGCCATGCCCCCGGCACGCCCACCAAAGGGGGCGTGCTGTCACTCACCATCGACAGCACGCCCCGTTTGGTGCGAGACCCATAGCGACAGCTTGGCTGTCGCTATCCGGGTCTCGCGCATGCGCACGACGGAGCTCCCTCCGTCGTGCGCATGCGCATTTGGGTACCTGCGCTCGCGAGTGGGTCTGAATGAGACCCTTTGATCCTCTTTTTTTAGAGATCTGTTTTCACCAGGGGGTCTCTATGGCACACTGAAATGACTCCCTTCATTCAGCTCTGGTAATAGGGATAAATATATTTATTTTTTAAACACCACATTTTAAAATAGAGTTTTCCCTATCGGAGGACAACGTTAAACATACAACACCGATGAGTATGCATTTGCAATGCTTGGGATAAGCTCATTCTAATTACTGTATTTGCAAGTTACAGAGGGCAAATATCACAATTAATCGAAGAATGTGTTTAGTCTGTGTATTGTGTTAGACATAATAACAGCAAAATAGTATGTGAGATGTTACTGCAGACACAACACCGCAAGCATGCACTACAGTGATCACATAACAACACAATAGCAAACATCGACCAACCGCTGCCGAGTCATCAATTATAACGTCAGCCCCGAATTACTCACCACAGGACAGTGAGTCATCTGTTGCTCACTGTCGGATTTTTGGAATGTCAGTCATGTCTGTAATATAGTTCCTGTGTGGATATTGCAACAGGGAAACACGTGGTTTTGTTCCAGTATGGTAGCCCATCATAAACTATTACTCACACATGTATAGTTTGACTCAGTATCAGTGGTAAGCCATTGATGAAACCTGGCCTAGACTGGAAATAATGAAATTAGTATGCCCGACAGCTGCTTGCTCATTTAGCGGATATCAGTAAAATTACTTAATTAGTTCCCTTTGTCTCACAAATGCAGTGGAACATGTTTCGTTCATTTAGCACTGAACTTCACATCATGCTGAGTTTGCCAAACGTATTACTCTTATTTACTTATGGAACTTGTCAGTTCAGTTGGTGGCTGTAAAATCTTGTTTAGTTTTTATTTAAAGAGTACATTAAACACAGAAGAGTTGCTGGTAAGGGGTGTAGCACACTCGGTATCTGGTATTAGATGCATTGCCTTCTTGATCTAAAACTTGTGGCCTCATATTGTTTAGCACAAGTGTGCTTTAATTTGACACATTACGTGATCATGTGACTTTTATTCATTATTGGATGACAGTATACACATTTTCAATGGCACAACACCAGTACAATATACATTTTGTAAATGTGGTCAACACATACAAGCATGAATATTTATATTATAATACTTAAGTAAGTAGTCTTTATGTATAAATAAATACCTGTATATTTTATCAGCATTATTGGAGTTTAGCTGAGCCTCAGTCCTAGTAAAAAACTATCTTGTATATCAAATCGCTTTTATACCTAAATTCCGGGTCTGGCCCGGAGGTTGGAACAAGGTTCCAATCCGGATCAGACCCGGAATTTAGCCGGCGCCGACCCAGGATGTTCCCGATGTCATCTCCAAGCGCCACTGAAGCCGGCATGCGCCGCGATCGTGACCCGGATTGCGCCGTTTACACTGCAGGGTTTCATGGGTCGTTCCCGTGTTAAACCCTGCAACTTACCTGGGTTGGATTGCTGGGTCTCTCCACCCAGGAGTCCAACTCAGTCCCCTTTTACACCAAGAAGCTGCCTGGGTTAACCCTGCAATAACCCATGTTTAGCTCTGGTGTAAAAGGGGTATTAGACACCATGTTTTAAAGGCCATGCTACAGGCGTTTTATCTATGCAGAATCAACTGGAAGAATTACTACCATGGAAGTGAAGGAAGGAATAACTTTTACCGCAAGCTTCATTTTCCATGCAGGTGCAAGTATGCCACAATGAGTGTGGATGAGAGCTGCAGACCTTGAGCTAATTGGAACCCAAAGAATTGGTGCTATTTTTGGCGGTGGGAAGGTGATGATGGTTTAAGTGAGGAAAAGCACATGTGGGAAGAGGACCCTGTACATGAGAGCTTAGTCTAAAGGAGAGTGGAAGACAGACAGGGGTGACACAGAGGGGAGACACTGTGCAAAGAGCATGGAGCAGTGGGTTAGGATGACAGTAGGAAAGCTTTGATAAAGAGTGTCTGAGAAGGAGTGAGTTCCAGTGGTAGGGAGCAGCATGCAGGGGCGTATCTACCCCTTGGCCAGTATGGCACTCGCCAGGGGCGCTGGCCAAGGGGGGGGGGGGGCGCCGCCAAGGAATGCCATCCAGGGACGGATTTGGGGGGTTTGTGGTGGGCGAACAGGCCAACCCCCCCTGTAACACATGGCCGCACATGTCACACAGCCGCCAATCGCCCACAGTACTGCAACCATCGGGCTTGCAACGAGACCCTTGTGGTAGGGTCTCGTCCACCGCAAGCCCCAGTGAGCTTCCTGCTCTAATAAGCAGGAAGTTCACTTCTGACATCACTGGTGATGTCAGTAGGGCCGCCCACAAACAGCAGGCATTCCTTCAGGAACGCCTCCGTTTGTCCAGCCACCCCCCTGCATGCCTACAAAACGGGGCGAGCTGTCAGTCACAGCCGCCCCGTCTTGTAGTGAGTCCCGCAGCGAGTGAAAATTCACTCTCTACAGGGCTCGCTCACTGCCCGGCCATCGACCCGCTTGCGAGCGCTATGCGCTCACGAGTGGGTCTGAATCAGGCCCAAAGTTACCTTGCTTAATCCCAATTCAGAATCAACCCGAAATTGCTCCAGGATATCAGAAAAATGTACAGGCCACGAGTTTTAGGTTATGTTTCTCTAGCTTGTCATTCAAAATCTTGGTTATTTTCCAAATGCTAGTTTTTGGTACTTACAGTACTGTTTATCCCCCCTTCCTCCCATGTAACAAAAAAAGATATTAAAAACACAAAATACATAAATCATAGTTGTCTACTTTTAAGAATTTCCCTCCAGGAGATGCAGTAGGGAGCTCTGTAAAGTCAGGGTCAGATGGGATTAATGATGCAACTTGCGGCATAACACCTACAGTACCCACTTCAGTGTGATGATGCCACATTGAGCGCTCTCTCCAGAGTGATGATAGGAATATTGTCCTGCCCAGTGGCGTATCTATAATGGCTGCAGGGTGTACACGGGCCTCACACCGCACACCCTGCACCCATATATAGTTATACTTACCTCTCAGCAGTCTCCGGAGTCCTGCATCTGCCGGCAGCCCAGAGCTACAGAGCAGCAAAAATCACAAGCAATATAGCACGTTTGACACCTTTAAGAACATCCAATACTTTGCTTACAGCTATAGAAACAGTTTTGGATGGTGTATTGCTCTCCCTAGTAGTTATAAATGCTAGTGAGAGGAAACTTGTTATGTTTGTGTAATATTTTTTGTATAACTCACGTGCAGCCTTTGGCACTGGTGGTCTTTCCCCTACCACCCAAATCAAACAATAATAAATCGTAGTGAGCTTAATGGGCACAGCCTGTAAGTTATACAGTAACTCAAATTGTACTGGTATGATAAAACATGAATGAATGTAATAAAACACTGGTAATAAACAATAAATATAAAACATATCGTGAACAAAGGGTCAAATTAAACAGATTATGTTGCACCGTGACTGGCAGTGTCAGAGCATTATTGCATATCTACATTTCAATGCAGGTAAAGTCCGTATAAAAATGCTGATAAAAAAATCTGATAAAACAAAGCAAAAAGTTCAAGTCCGTTCCGGTGCGCGTACCTCTAGATTAGGGCTGTAGTGGAACTTGCCGATTGATGTTAAGAATTGTCTCCCTAGTGTATGAGACGGGTGCGGTGTATGGGCCTGATTCAGCAATTCATGTTTTATCATACCAGTACAATTTGAGTTATAACTTACAGGCTGCGCCCATTAAGCACACTACGATTTATTATACTTTGCTTACAGCTATTTACTGCCTTCTGATACTGTTCTACTATGTTATTTGGTACTTTTGGGGTGTTCAGAGTGATTTCCCCATTTTTTCAACCACTTGTCCCAGGTTCCCGGGAATGGCCTTCTACAATTGAAATGCGATGTGTGCGATATTTAAGTCGCAAATTCGTACTCCCAAACGTCTACTGAATTGAATTGCCCCCATAGATAGTACAAGTCCTGCTGAATTGAATCACCCCCATAGATAGTACAGGTTGAGTCTCCCATATCCGAAATGCTCGGGACCAGGAGCATTTCGGATTTTGGATTATTCCGGTTTTCGGAATACCTGGGGGGGCCCGGCGGGTGGGTCCGGAAGGTGTCGCGCGGGTGTTGCGGTGGTCCGGCGTGTGCTACAGATGTCCTGCGGGGCTGTCGCGCGGGTGTTGCGGTGGTCCGGCGAGTGCTACAGGTGTCCGGCGGGTTTCGTGAGGGGTCCGGTGACTGAGGCGGAAGGGTCCGGCAGGTAAGGTGGAAGGGTCCGGCGGGTGCTGCGGCTGTCACGAGGGTCCGGCGGCTGCCGTTGGGGGTCCGGAGGGTGATGCGGGGGGTGGCCTGGCATGTGGACCACGCTCAGGCCGCTAGTCATTGGCCGCTGATACTAGTGACGTCATGACGTCAGGTCATGTCGTGATGTCACATATATTCCGGTTTTCGGAATATTTCGGCTTTTGGAATAACGGATATGGGAGACTCAACCTGTACAGTACATACGCTTGAAATAAAAAAAAGTAAGATCTGTTTACTAATTACTTTCCATTTTTGTTGCATTTTTGTGCATAAGTCTAAGTCAAATCACGAAGGAAAATCTGATTGAAGTATAAGAATTTGTACCTTAGCTCTTTTTCCCCCCCCTCTCTGTTTTAATTAGGGTGGTATACACTTTACATCAAAGAATAAATACCGTTTGTTGAATAATTTCACTGGAGATCAAAATCCAGATTCTTGGCTGAACTCCATACCCTGCGTCTATAACTATTGGTTTAAAAAAAAAAAAAAAATTCTTTCTGGAGCAGATTTTCATCTTATCTGAAGTCACGCATTCCTTCTATCCATACATCTCTACTTACAGCTGCGACCAGATCCCTTGGTGCACCATGATTAACATGTTCAAAAAAAGTTACAGTGAAGGTCAAAACTCAATTGTTTTACTAGCACCATAATGTAAAAGGCTTTTTTTTTCACTTTCCCATCAAGTAAAATTTTCCTTTGTACATTAAAATGACATTTGCAATTAGCATTTTAAGTACACGTGCTTGGAACAGCTGTAACCATTTAAAATGGTGGATACATCAGATTATTTACCATGACTGGCTGTTTATTGTTTAAGGACATGATTAGCCATTGTGAATAATGCATGTAAAACGCTGTGACATGTCGCATACAGGATGAAATATGACCTGCGTGTGCTAACTGTTTTTGCTGCTATTTCATAAAGTTCATTCTACTAGACTTGGATGGAACGAATGTTACATTTATTTTAAAATTCAGCGAGCAGTTCTTCCGTTGCGGGAACATGAACCTTGTGTTTGGTACGAGGGGTGGCCTTTAAGGCATACCAAAATTATAGCTAGCTGGTGATAAAGTGTCTTTCCAGGTGATGTACTGCCAACATAACACCATAGACTAGTATGTGGGAGGAATCCTTTAATTTGTGTCTGCACTCTGCAGAACAGAAAGTAGTTTAAATGACAGTCAACTCTGCATTGGATGGCAATGACGCTGTCCAACCAAGAGGTCTATTCACTAAGCCTTTGAGAGAGATAAATTGGATAGAGATAAAGACCAATCAGCTCCTGTCATTTTTCAAACACACAGTGTGCAACATGATAGTTAGGAACTGATTGGTTAGTAGTTTATCTATCTCCGCTTTATCACTCTCCAAGGCTTTGTGAATAGACCAGCAGGAGCGGTCTCACATTTTAAGTACAGTTAGTGTGTCTGCAATGAGTTTAATATATTCCTGTGCACATGATTATATGTTAAACACTCAAACATACCATCATGTGCTCAGCAAGGGGATACTGTCATTACCACTTTTTGTTTATTTAAACGGCAATTAAATCCACTATATGACATTCATATTTTATGTCAAAGCCTCTGTTTTACATACCTGAATTTGTGTCTGAAATAACTACATTGTTTTTACTTAATAAAATATGTTCACTTTGCTTCTTCTCTAATATAACAGTCCCAGTGTGAGTGGCAGCTCCATGGGTTGATTAAGTTATACACAGTAGCAGGGATATTGATGTCACAGCAGCTCAACTGACTGCAATCTCAGGTTTTTTTGCCTCATAGCATTGTCATAAACGGTGTGGGAGCTTCAGCTACTGCGAGCAGGTATTTTACAAAGCTTCAGGTAAATGTCAGGTTAAATGCAAACAAATTATTTTTACTTCAAGGTTTATATCTGAATTTTTAATTCTGGGTTGTAATTATCCTTTAAATATGAGTGCACCCTCAAAATTGATTTCACATGTTTCTGTAACATTATGGTAGCGGTAAGCAGGTTCCCTCTTTCTTACCACCCTAAAACATATTTTTACTACTTATTTCTATGTGCAAATGATGACTTTTTTATGAATATTGGCAGCAATTCAATTCAGCACAATGCTGAATAACCCCAGGAGGGAGCTACCGGGGGCTATTCAATTTAGCGCGCTGTTAAGTCGGAGAATGGTGGTTCTCATGACTTAACCTGAGTGTTTAGTTGTGAGAAGCGACATTCTCAGTCTTAAGTGCTGGGCGCAAGGCTGATAGCGCCACGCTAAACTGGCAAGAAGCCTCGCGGCCGGCACTTTTGTCGTATTTCTCCTCGCACCCCCTTTAGTCGGACAAAACATCATGCTGAATTGAATAGCTGCAGGAGCTCCCTCCTGGGGCGATTCAGAATCGCTTTGATTTGAATCGCGGCCACTATTTGTTGTGTAAAAGGATGTTTCTTTATAAAGCACACTAATAATCCCATTTATGCCTGGAGTGTCCCAATGGTCAGACCCCAAAATATACTGGACCACTGTGGTATAATGCGATTTTAATGGATTACAGATGTTTGATTATACATGTCTTGAAAATCCAGAGCTTATGTATTACAACTAATGATGAGTAAAAACAAGTGTATTCTCATGTAATACAATATTATTATTATTAGTATTATTTTATTATTATACCACCTTTGTAGCCTCACTGCTGCCTTATGCTCTCCAGCCGGTAAAGATGGAACACTCTCCTGTGTGGTAATTACTTTGAGATATATGATGTTACTGACATCTTTACACCTTCCAATCACTCAAGTGGACTGGTATTATGCAGCTCATTATGCCAGTGGCGTAAGTTCATCCCAGACGCCCAGAGACAAGTTCTAATTTGGTGCCACCTTCCCCCGTCACAACCGCTGACCCTGTAACGTAGCAATTCGCATGCAGACAGTATATAGACAGATGAAGTCAGCAGCTGATGGTCTGACATGGAGCTCTGCACTAGTGTATGGTGGCTTCTCAGGTGCCCGGAAGGGGTGCAATGTATTGGGCGGCCGTGACGGTACACTCCGGGTACATAGTTACAGCCCTAAGTGGGGTGAATATGTTGTGGACAATGGAGGAGGTGCCCCTTCAGAGCTGGAGCCCGGCGGAAGGCACCTCCATTGTCTCCCATAGTTTTGCTGTATAATACATAATTGAAATTAATCCAAAACTAGGCAGCAAAAAAACTTGTTGCAGCCCCTAACAGCAAATATACATGAGTAATAATACAGTATAAAAGATTTCTGGAACAAGTAATAGAGAAGTTTGTTATGTTTCAGCCCTTCACACCCAGGCCAATTTTCACACTTACACCATAGAAATATGTTTATTAGTATATATATATATATATATATATATTTATATATATATATTTTCCATAGACAAAAAAGCTTACGGTTTCACATGTCCCATTAAGGCTTCTTATGTTGATCTGAAATTTCACAAAACCTATTGAATTTCTGACACTCCAACTTGAAAAAACAATTAAATTCTGATCATTAAGGCTGATGCCTTATTGGACGTGTTCCTTGCGCAATACAGATATGGTATGCCATCACACCCTGTGGTTAACTGCAGATTCACCACTCCTCACAGAGGGAGATTGCTGTCACTCACAAAATGGTGGAGCTGCTATTTCACAGCGCCGGCATCTCATACCGATTCCGTTTCTACAAGGATTCTCCTCCTTCCACCATCAAATCTTGTTCAACAACAATTTCCTCATTCTGCCAAGCGCACCGACATGGCGTCACCCTAGTCTTCACCGTCTGCTTTTCTCTCTCTACTCTGCCTCTCAATCCTGTCATCTTTGCCCTCAAAATCTTGCTATATACAGTTTTCTTACCCAAGATCAGGGGTTAAAGTGGGCCGGAACGGGGCGGAACTGCGTTTATTCACTTCTATTTGGAGACGGAACCAGTTCTGCCTCCTCCGACCCTCCATTTGCCAGGCACCCGCTGAGAGGGGAGCAGCTGGGCGGACCGGAGGCAGGCAGGAGCAGGGCTTTAGGTAAGTATTGTTTTTTTTGTGTGTGTGTGTGTAAGCGGCACTATAGGGGGCACTACTTACTGGGGGCATTACTCAGGGGCATTACTATTGGGGCAATACTATAGGGGGCAATACTACTGGGGGCATTACTACAGGGTGCACCACTCCACTGCTCCTGGGAGCACTACCACTACTGCAGGCTCTGCATAAAGGGCACCACTACTGGGGGCACTGAATGAGGGGCACCACTGCTGAGGGAACTGCATAATGGGTACCATTACTGGGGCCACTGCATCAGGGGCACCACTACAATGGGCATTGCATTTGCATAAGGGGCACTACTGCTGTGGGCATTATGTGTAAGGGGCACTACTACTGTTGGCATTGGACACAAATGTGGGCATGAATAAGGGACACTACTATAATGTGAATCGGGTGAATCAAAATTGTGCTACTGTGTGGTGTAATTTGAATTGGGAATACTATTGTGTGACCACGCCCCTTTCTTTTGAGACCACGCCCTTTTTGGTGCACGCTGTCCCTTTTTTTTTTTTTAAACCACCGGGGGGGATGGGGAAGGGGGGTGTTCCACCATTTCTCTAGGTCCACTTTAAGCACTGCCCAAAATGCAATGTACACTCATATCCATTCTCTAATCATTTATCTTCTCAACAACTATAACCTCCTTTTCCTCTCTGCCATTCCCCTCACCCATCTGTCCCTGCTCAAGTCCATCCTAAGTGCCGCAGCAAGACTACCTTTCTTGCCTCTCCACATCTTGCACCACTCAGCAAATCCGTATTAGCTAGCCCTCATCCTCCATATTCCAATTATAATTACTCTCTCTCAGCATTTAACAATACCACCCCTTCATACATCTCAGACTTCTCTCAAGTATATTGATATATATTCTTCCTCTCATTCCCACCTACAAAACTTCTGAAGTGCTGTTACCCACCTATGGAGTTATCTACCTTTGTACAGTATTTGGCACCGTGCAGCACTGTGATGCCTTACAAATTAATGGCAGTAATAACACTAGTGCCCACAGCCCAGTCTCTCTACATTGGTCATTGTCACATGACACTAATGTGTTTCTGTAACATCACAGATATGAAAGCCTCATCTCAAATACCTTCAGTTGTTTACCTACATAACGAAAAACATAATGTACAGACACAAGCTTCCAAAAAGGAGATAGCTAATTTCCCCAAACACCGCAACTTAAACTAAAATATGGAGCTTTAGGAGTCTATTCATCATCATTTAGTTTCTACAAAACCAGGTGAAAATTTTAATTTTCACTTGCAATTGTAGAAATTGTCATCAGACCATTCATCAAGAAGGTAAAGTAGGAGATATCACTGATCTCGCCTGCTTACCTTCCTCTCGCGGAATGGACCACTGTCCCCAATAACAGGTATGGGAACAGAATTCATTAAGCTCTGAAACTACAATATTTTCGGAGCTTGAGTGCAGGAGCATTCGCCATCTTCAGATGGCGGTTGCTCCCGCTCACTGGGAGCAACCCATTCCTTCCCTGTGAAAAGGAGTCCCGGGTTTCGAAGAGAGATCATTTCGGATACCTCCGCCCCTGCCCGGATCCTTCCACTGTAGGTCACGCATACGCATTAGCGTCACTGCTCCGAAAGGAGCAGTAAAATTCTGTACAGCTGTCTCTGCGCCGGAGCAATGATGAATTGCTCCGGCGCTCACATCGAGTTAGAATGTTAATTATCAGGGTCTGATAATTAACATCATGAATAATGCTCCTCGCTTGGTGTTGAAACAGTGATAATTCCGAAATCCAGATATTGAAAAAAAATTAAATAATTTTACTGAAATAAGCATAAAATAAAACCTATAATAAAACATCAAGGAAATATTATTAAAAAAAAGTGTGTGAGTGTGATATGATGGTAAATGAGGCAGTCAACAAATTAATAACACGATAGGTTTTGTTCCCAAAGCCCATGAGTGTTTGTTCAGTTTAATAATATTGATAATGCAATGTGCAAAATGATATGAGTCCAGTAAATGTATTATAATAATTTGTAATAAAAAATAGACAGCGGAGACAAACATGGAAAAAAAATCCTATTAAGCTACAACTAAAGGCTAATACATAGTAAATACGGAATCGGTGTGATTTACCACCGGACGCTTGTCCGGCGGTTGGAATCCCGACAGCGGCTGCCCGACGTGGGTGAAAATCCTGATCGTCCCTAAGGTAAGTATTCACTAACCTAATTCACTCCCCTAACACTAACCATCCTTAGGGGTGCTTAACCCTAACCTTCCCCCCAGTGCCTAACCCTAATCCCCCATCTTAAAGCCTAAATCTAACCGCCCCTTCCCCGCCGCCTAAACCTAAGTCCCTCAGGGGGGTGCCTAACCCTAAATTCCCCCCGGGGGTGCCTAACCCTATCCCTCCCCCTAGCCTAACCCTAACCTCCCGGGGGGGTGCCTAACCCTAAATCCTCCCTGGGTGCCCACACCCTCCCCCACCGCGGCTATCCGCGCTCGGCGCCCGATATCACTTTGATCGGGATGCCGGGCGCCAGTCTCCCAGCGTCGGTAAAATGACAGGCGTCTAGATTTAGATGCCTGTTATGTAACCCTCGCCGGGATAAAGCAGTCGGGAAGCCGGCTGTCGGGATTAGGTCCGCCGGCTTCCCGACTGCATACCGTACATACATATACCGTATATCAAAATGTATCAGCTTTCTTTACACTGTTGCAATTGATACCTGTAGATCCATTCTATAGCACAAGAAAGCAGTCAAATTATTAACATGTGTAGTTGTGCGTAGGGGCGTAGCCAGAACTTTGTGGATCCGATATTTTGAAGGGGCCTCTCCCCAATGCTTCTAGAGAGACACCTATCTCTAAAGTGGCCCAAAGCAGTGAAAAGCTGACTTTTGTGCAGTTTTGCCAGAAAATTGACCTTTCACTGCTTTATAAACAGATCTCTGGGTTCCAGAGCATATCAGCTGGGTTAGGTCGAACAAAGGCAATCAAAGGAGTAGCAATTCAGACTCAGGCATGCATTCCCAAAATATCTTTCCATCCTGCTGCTGTAACCACCAAATCAGGGGTGTAGCCAAAACTTTGTGGGCCCCATAACAGCATTTTGAAGGGGCCCCTCCTCAATGCTTCTAGAGAGACAACTCTCTCCACAGTGTTTGTTCATGTTATGCCCCATAATATGCCCTAATACATTTTATGGCACATAGTAGTGCACTAGTACATTTTATGCCTAATAAAAGTGCCCTACTTTACATTATACCATACAGTGCCACCAGTTCATATTATTCCACAAGTTCATATTATACCACACAGTGCCGGCAGATCAGTATTCCCCCCAATATGCCACATTGTAGTGCTACCAGTACACATTATGCCACAGAGTAACTTCAGTTCACATTATGCCACACAGAGGGCAGGGACCAACCAGCTCTTACCTGAGGGCAACACTTCCTAATGCAGGACATTCCATTTTGAGAGGAGATCTTCTTAATTTAGGCACAATGGCCCTCATTCAGAGGCGGTCGCAAGAAGCGAGCGCTCTCTCTGAATGAGGGAGGCCGCTTGATTTTTAAAGTGCGGCCTGCTGGTCGATAGCTAAGCTCTGGGTTACCACCCACAGCTTTAGCGACCGACCAGGGTGATGGTAGCGATGGTGAAGACCATCGCGACTATCGGGGCTTGCGACGAGACTCTAAGGTTGGGTCTCGGCAACCGCAAGCCCCAGGGACCTTCCTGCTCTGGTCGAGCAGGAAGCTCCCCACTGACATCACTGCTGATGTCAGTGCGGCCGCCCACAAAACGGCAGGCGTTCCGTTGGGAACGCCTCAGTTCGTGTAGCCACCCCCCCCACCCTGCCTACAAAACGGGGCGAGCTGTCGATCACCATTAACAGCCGCCCCTTTTGTAGTGAGCTCCAGAGTGAGAGAATTTCTCTCTCGCTCCGGGGCTTGCGCACTCGCAGTGTGGCTGCTGCGCGTGCGCAGGGCCTAAACATCGACCTGGTTGCGAGCACTCAGCGCTTGCGACCGGGTCTGAATGAGGGCCAATGTCCCTGTCTGGGATAGTCCTAATCTCAGAGCTCAGTTCCTGCCCCACAAGGCTATAAACAAGGAGAAGCTTACTCTCCGAGAGTGCTGGTCTTACTGATTAGCTCCGCTGTGTCTGTGAGTGTGAGACAGGAGTGTGGAAGATGGATCATATCAGTGTGGGGCTTTACTGAGAGAGAGAGACAGAGATCGCCACTAATGAGGCCCAGACAATGGGTCGGACCCAATTTCTTAGCAGGCAATTTCGGGAACTTGGTAGCCAACTATATGAGCTGGGTCCCGGCGCCCACTAAGCCTCTGGGCCTCATAGCAATGTTGCATCCACTATAACTATGCCCATGGTTGGACTCCTATGTGAGTCTTGTTGTTAGCTCTGGATTTTTAATCCATGTCCATGTGTGAAATGAAATCCTCCACTTCTGCTGCGCTTTACAGTGGTGTAAAAAGTCAAAAGTTTGAGATCTTCCCGGTAGGTTACTTAGAATGTGGCAGGTACGGACAGCCTCCTCTTAACGTAGGTTTGATCCCCAATCGAATTGCGAAGCCCGCTACATATCTCCTGCGTAGACAGTGCTTTATCAGTTCTGCTGGGTATATTCTTTAGCCGATCCCAGCATATGAAGTATGGTCCCATGGTGTGCTTGGCTGCTGCTGGAGATGCTAAATCCTTGTGGAGTGGCAGTGTTCTTTATCCTCATATAGCCTCTATCCCTTATGGCATGGAGTATTTGTGAGTGGTGGTTGGATAAGTTAAGGTGGCCATACACGGTGAGATTCAAAAGTTGGTCAGATCAGTTGTACGATTTCCCTTGAAAATTCTTCCCTCCAGATACAGGACGATTTGTATTTAAAATGCAACTATTTCACATAAGACCATACGATTTGATCAATCACATCACATAATGTGTGTCAATTCCTACACAATCAGTTGAGATCTCTCTGCAAAACCATCTGATCTGCGATCCAACTAGACGACGGCGGGGACGCGCATCGGGGTCGCAGAAGACTCAAAATACAACTATTTTCAAATGATTGGTTTGTCCAACCTGTAGAAACTGCCCAAATCATGTGATCAATCGTCCTGTGTATGGCCAGCATTAGTTTATCTCTGGTTAGTGATTGGTGTTTATCCAATGCATCTTACTCACTCTCACCTATATGCAGGAGTGCAATCAGGACACAGACTTCTTTATATACAGTAGATCATAGTAAACCAAATATGGAACTCTCCAATGTGCCAATGTGTATCAGTAATAGATGATAATGCTGAGCGGCCATATTACTATCTTGGACAGACTTGCCTATTAAGGACATATTAAAATGAAGATAACTGTATAACTGAGCAAAACAAATAGTAATCAATGGGAAGTATCAATCACTGTTTGCCTCCATTCTCCCCCTGTCCTTGGAGCCATGCAGCACATGATAGCATTGTCCTACTATCCTCAGTAAATCATGTGATGATCCCGTGATCTACAATCAACAGTGGCTCCTTCCACGCACGCACGCACACGTGTATGTATATGTATATATATATATATATATATATATATATATATATAGCTGTGTTGCAAGTAGCTATTATTTATTTTTCTCTATACAGGAACATGTATTTCAGCTTTTGTAGTTCTTTCAGACTGAGTGGCCTGATTGTTAAGGACATTCGTAAACTGGTAGACTTAAAAAATTATATATTTTATATTTTGATACATTTGTACGTACTGTAGTTGTTTTAGCTGATTCTGGGAGAAATCTGAGAGAATTAACGAACCTGAATGAGCCAGTCTTTAAGTCTAACAAAAAATTGTGAGGCTGGTTTAGTTTTACAGTATAAGTGAAGGCCGTCCTGACAGGTCCTCATACGAATGGATTATCCTGCCATTCTAGACATTTTTATCGTACTGATTCATTCGTGCAGAAGAATGTTCACATTTACATATTTTAAAAATGATTCCAAATGGCCTGTCCAGATTGCATCTCGCCTGTGAATTTCAGCTGAGATTCGGTTACAGCAGAGACTGACAATGTTTAATTGGCAAAGTGTAGTCAGTAATGCAAAGGAAAAAAAACATACAAACTGGTCTTAATAAATTCAGAAAATGAATGTGAGTGTGGATACCGTATATCAGTGTATGGATGTGTATACATTAACTCGCTGACCATTACATGATATCCCGAGATGCAGAGTATAAAGGAATCATTTGTACGCTTTATGCTGTACATATCATAGTTGTGCTAAAAATGAGGAATAATAACAAACAAGACATACAGTAGCTATAAAAACAAACATGTAACTTGTTTTTTCATTCACTTATATCCGTGACATTTTTTTTTTACTAAATATATGGTAACAAAAAATTGGGTCTGGTTTAGATTTAAAGAGTAAGGGGTAATTCTACTAAAGGTGTAATTAGATCGATTTAAAGTCGATCTAAATCGATGGGCTTTCCAAATGCAAAATCTGCATAGGGGAGGTTAAAGATAAATCGATGGGAAAACGGCCATCGCGCTCTTTGCCCGGCGATTTCTGTCTTTAGCGCGGGCCAACGCAGGACTCTGGCGAGGTGTGTATAATATAATATGGGTGTGGGGTGCATCTTGTTGGCCCCTGCACCCATTATACAGTAGATACACCAATGTCTCTAATACAGCAGATACAATCACCATCTTGTGTGTACAAAACTCTAAATGAGTATATTTGCTTAAATATGCTCATAAAAGTATAACCTATGTCTGGGCTATTGGGGTGTAAGTAAAGTGTCAGAAGAGCATTTGCAAGTAGCCAATTACAAGCGATTTTCTAGTGTTATCCATTTTGTGCTCCTGTCTCTAACTACCTACAAATACAGTATATGGCTTCCCAGTGGGTATATGCATCTCTTTCCCAGTCTGCATGTGTTTGCAGTTAAGCAAACAAGTCCTTACTGTACATGGCGTATGTTAGAGTACCCTGTCCCACCCCATTAGGGTGCTATGCCCATCCAGGCACAGGCAGGTGTAAATGGCAGAACCATGGTAATTTGCATGGACACATGTGTGCATCCACTGTTTTGGGCATGCGTAGTGCCAATTCATAGAAGAATAGAACTCACTCTGCATCAGTCCCCAGGTGCGTGCCTGATATTTATTAAGCCATGCATTTTGTGGACAATGGATGCAATGTAACTTCCATGCACAAATTCTTCTTTATACTGTTGTAAATAACCTCTTAAAAATGAGCCAAGACTGTGATGAGACATAATGAAATGATCATCTCTGCAGGTTCTTGCATAGTTTATTCTCTATAATTGTTATTGTGTATTGTTATAAACTGGTGAATCATAACAATTCATCCATTCCGTGTTTCCGTTCCTGCAGCCTGAGGAACAAATAATGTTTATTTCGCACACAGAGTGCTACGTAAAAATTGCTGAATCTGAAATGTAAAGTTGTGAAATGTGCTTTTTCTGGGTACAGAACACCTGTTTTACGGTTCATTGATTTACTTTTTGTGTTTAAGGACTTGCTGATAATTTATCAAGCTGATTTGTTCATCACATTCAGATTGTTTTGTTTAAGTCTTATGCCAAAATCACCCACGCACTCTGCAACAAATATCCACAGCTTTATCTAGACTGCAGTTGTTTAAAGAAGAAGTTTTCCTAAATGTATTATTTTATTTTTGGTAGAGTTCCCCTAGGATGCCTCTAGCTCTCAGTTTGGCAGGTCCGACCGGTCCTATTGTAGAAAAATAGTGCAGGGTGGCACCAAAACATTGACGTCTATGGGGATACTGCTGAAATTTGATTATACCTAAATGAAGAACAGCTGTGCCCCGCCTTTACCTAGCGTCTTGCGCTGCATGTGACGCCACTAATACGCCAGTCTTGTAGTTCTGCATTTTAGCATCTTTTTATCACCGCATAGCATCTTTATTGCACTTTTACTATATACCATTAGACTTGTAGTGTAATGGTGATTTAGGATTTGCACTTGTCTCGCAATTGTAGCAGTGTAAATTTGCATGGTGCTCTGTGGAAGGAAGTATGGCGCGTCTCAGTCATATCGGCCCCTGGTCTCTTGCCTTTTACTCAGGTAAGCATTTTTTGTTACACTTCTATAGCGTACACTTCCAACATTGGTGTTCAGGGTAGGCATACTTTGGGCTTTTACGGCATTACCAGTATGAAAATGGCACAAATTCTGTAAAAATACTGGGCGACGGAACACATGACACAGCTTAGTCACATTTTTGATGGGGCTATTTGGTGCGATTTAAGGATAATTGTATGTGAACCATACAGTACTTACCTACTCTCCCGGAAGGTGTGGGAATCTCCCGATTTCTTGGTTAGTCCCACCCACTTCATAGTGAAGAAGGCAGGATTGGTAGATAATCCTTGGAATCATGGCCCCCTAGGGAGGATGTTGGGCAAATCACACGGACCCGCTATTTGCAGCATTTTGACGCGACGGGGTGTGGGCTAATGATCCCGGCTCCCAAAATGGTTAGCTGAATCTCTTCTCCGGGCTTCAAAGGTAAGTAAGTATGATGTAGACACATCTGTAAGTAAAATCTTTTAGGTAACTCCAACCAAACCAAATGAGATCTTCTGCAAGTGTGTGTAGATGACACGGAGCTGCTCCATTAAACCCTAGTAGTGTCGTACCTCTCAAAATGTGTAATGGTCAAAGAAGAACTTTGTGCTCATAGACCCAGATATTTGAATCCAAAAGAGCGCAGTTGGGAGGACTTGATGAAGAAATGGACAGGGGCATATGGATGAAATCTTCAGCCTGAGACATAATTTACTTCAGTCGTTTGTTCTTCATGAGATCACAACTCATTACTTTTACAAAGTACACACAACTAATGGTCTAGTTTATAAGGTAATAAGTCCTCTCCACCTGATCAATAATTACTAAGCTAAGCCAACTGTACCATGCTAGAATCACTCCAGATCAGTGTTATCATAAGAATTAGGGGGTCTCCGGTGGAGAACCTGAAGGCTGTAATAGCATCCATTGGTGTATCTTTAATGGGTGCAGGGTGTGCAGTGCGCAGGGGCTCCTGGATCCAGGGGGGGGCACTGCACACCCTGCACCCAGCTGGCCGCCGTTGGAGACAGAAATCAATGGAAAAATGGTGCGGTGGCCATTTTTCAGGAGATTTGCGCTATACAGAAGTCTCCAGGAACATAGTGTGTGCACCATGTTCCCGAGCAGCCAAAGTCTATTGCACTGCCAGAGAGGAGGAGGCCCGCACAGAGGCTGCACACAGGCCACCTCCTATCTTATACCAGCCTTGACAGCATCCTGGTTTACACACTACTGACCATATGTAATGACTGAGTGAGCCTTGCATGTGTTGCAATCTCTGCCATCAGTTTGTAAAATAAGCAATAACTAGTGTCTCAGTTTGCTGCAATGTGTTTGGCCAGTATCTAACTGAAGTATTAAGAGAATGTAAATGTGGCAATGACTAGACTTTTTCCTACAATTTAGGTTAGCCCACCACAGCTGTCACAGGAGAGTAAATGGCTGACAGCAGAGCCGGATCTCTGTGGACCTGCCCTATACAGTATGTCTATGACAAGAAAAAAACGTTGTTATTTTTATCTATTTAGAACATTTGCAATATTCCCCCCCCAATCCCACTGGTATATATAGGTTCCCACCAAGGCATATTTGCCTTCTCTCTCAGAACATCCGGGAGGCTCCCGAATCTTGGGTGGTCTTGCTGAACGCCCGGAAGAGCGTACAAATCTCCAGAGTAAAGTGGGCACTATATAAATAAATAATAAATATGTGTGGGATCAAAAATTTGATTGACATTTTTATTTATGTGCGCTTAGCAAATGACATAAAGTGGACATTAATGCATCAGGCCCAAAAGACTATGGGCCTGAGTCACATGCAATGACGAAGATCTTGGGAAGATAACTTTACCCAATTCATTTTTGAGATTCTTTTCTTTGTTGCTGTTTATTGTTTCTTTGTGCTGCTCTTGTGAAATAGGGTCCCGATTCAGACCCGGATGCAACGCTGCGCTTGTACGCTATGGCCAATTGTCACCCGTCTGCGCATGCAGCAAAGTGCGCATGCACGAGCCAGTCATAGCGATCGGGAAGCAATCGCTCGGATAACACAGAAGGCCCGCTATTTTGACTGACAGACTGTGCCGTTTGTGGGTGGTGACAAGGGAAGGTACTGGAAAACGGGGGAGTGGTGGTGCAAACGCAGGCGTGTCTGAGTGGCAAAACGGCATTTAATGGGCGTCCATAATTACAAGGCTGCGTCATTGTACACATCACCTGGTTTGTTTTTTGACTGAAGCACTCGCAGTGCTTGCGATACGGTAGGGTCTACCACAAGCACTGCGTATGCCTCAGATGGTTCCCGATGTTACCGATTATTATATACACTTCTGGAGATGACGTGCGCAACGAAGGGCAAGTGGGCGTCATTACACTGGCTTGCGAAGACATTGCCGTCGCACGCTAAGACATAGAGGGCGTCCTTATGTCTTGCTGTGCGATCGTGGGATTTGCATACTCGGCCCTCTGGCGGCTGCGTGCGAGCGCAGCGCTGCCTCCGGGTCTGAATCGCCCCCTAGGTTCTTTATTTTCGAAATTTAGGAAATATATTAAGTAAAAACTTATCATGATCACCATACAGGGTAGAGTCATGTTGATTTAACTACACATATCCTATGATTATTTCTAATGTACAGTAGCAGATTTTATGTGCAGGCCAGAATTTATATCTCTTTGTTTTAGTATAAGTGTCTCCTACCATGAGGCGAGCTTCCAACCTTGTCTCAGGTGGCACAATCTTCAGAGTGGCAAAAGAAAGGTTTACACCTCTTCCGTCAAGTCTCTGTCCACTCCTCCCCCTTTTCTAGAACCAGTGCCTGTGCAAGGGAATATTTGACTGCAGGAGGAAGAACAGTGTGAGGGAGTCACCAGCGCTTCCTCCTGCATCACTGCATAGAGAGGGATAAATTCCAGGATAGCAGGCAGTGGGCCTGATTCAGAGGTGCACGCAATTCGAACGCAGTTCTGATGTTCTCGCAGTTGAGCAATTATTTGCCACTGCAAAATGTTCTAAAAACCCCATGGCGCATGCGTGACACAGAGTGTACACACAAAGGTGCTGTTGCAATTGGCACAGACTGTATCAGATTAGTGATGGGCATTCCAGGGCGGTGACTGGTAGGTGGTCTGAAGTGAATGTGAAAAAATCCATCTCATGGGCGTGTAATGGGAGTGTCGTAGGCGTGTCAGTGAAATTGTAGGTGTTGTTAAGGTTGTGGCGGTGTCAGCTCAGATTTTGATCCAGGTCTTTTAGCTATCCCATTGAAAACAAATACTATTGTTCATGGCCGGACTGCCCATCTGGCACTTCTGGCAAATGCCAGAATGGCCAGATGGTCCAGTCCGGCATCAAACCCCGGCCGTGCAGCTCCGCCTCCCAGCGCTGCTCGGCTGGGGATACTGAAAGACAGAGGGCGTACCACGAGGCCAGGCCCCTGTGACTCATGACACGCCCCTTTTGAGATAAGGCACGTGTGCATTTGGCATGTGCACAGACGGACTGCCAGGGCTACTCAGCAGCTCCAGTCTGTCCCTGCTGTTGATATAACAAATATCACTAAGTATAAAGTATCATCATCAAATCTTTTTTAACTATTCTTGTCCTTTATTTATTATTTTTGCCCCTCACCAGCCTCTGAAAGAGGGGCCCCAATACTAATGAGGGCACCTGATACCAGAATTATCCTAAAAGTATGTACAGACCATGATCTAGCATGACCTCAAGCAAAGGAGACAGTTTGCTCCCCACCAGGGAGCACTGGAGGTCGTGACCTGCCTTTCTTACTCTACATACAGAAACATTACAGTAGCATAGGAAAGGTCTACACACTGATATAGTGTAAAAATCTACCATCCAGTTACTTATAGATAGGAAACCCTTCAGAGATCTGTTTTATATACTTTTAGATGAGAATAGACTATACCCCTTCCTTGTACTAACCAACTTTTTATATTAAAAAAAACAAAACTTAGCTTTATGAGAGACTGATTTATGGGTGCAGCAAATGAAAACATATAGTTACTATTGTTATAAACGCTTGTTCAAATGTCCCTTAGCTCACACAGCCCATTCCACAAGGAATTGTACAGCCCCAGTGAAGTCATGGAAGGCTGCAGTATAAGGATTTCTATAATGACATCACTGGGATAAGTTCCAGTTACGAGATCCATTCCATGGACATTTTATTACTGGGATTGTTCGCAAGTTACAACAATGTTATTGCAGGAATTAGTCGAAGGATTTGTTTAATTACTTTATTTAGGCCAATATGAACTCGAGGGCCTTTATAGATACAACTGCTGTGCTATTTTGATTTAAAATATAAAACTGAGGCAGGTAGTGTTTCATTTTTCAAACCTCATTTAAATGGTAACCTCGGTTATCACACGTCATGGGCTCAGTTTTTTGTTACAGTGATCAAAGCAATTTTTTCAAGTACCATTACGGGGTGTTGCGATATTTTGTATTTTCTGAATAACGATAATCAGCCCACTAGTTCGCCCACCAAACAAAGCACACAATGAAAGCAGAGTTATACCCTTGTTTTTAGAACTGTCACGCAACATTTAAAATGACTGTTTGTGGCAAATAACTGCAAATCTTCAACTGAGTCTCATCTTAATATAATGGATTTGTGATTGTAAGAAGTGTGGGTTTGGTGACAGACTGGAGAAGGCATTTGTCAAGCCTACCAAAAGTAAAGTGAAATTTTGTATTGCTTGAATAAAGTGATTGCACAATGACAAGGGGAATGTTATTTTTATGCAATATATGCAAATGACAACCGCACGGCTCATTTACATCACATCTATGGCATTTTCAGCCGACCATGTATTAACTCACTCTTGTGTACTATAGTGTATATAAGAGGGGTCTGACTGGAAGCCTTTGATTGTCTAAATGTACCGTTAATGACCAGTCTTTAACACCCCTGGCAAAGAAAATAGCTTCCGAGCTAATGTTTATATTTTACATTTGTCTCTGTTTTGTGTGCAATTCTTTTTGAAACTTCCAACTAAAAAAGAAAAGAAAACTGTCCTCTAGAATGAGACTGCAGTCTGTCAATCCAATTCTAGTGATATCACCAAGGCGGTACTGGTTCATTGCATACTTGCCTACTCGCCTGGAATGTCCGTCCAGGAGACTCAATTTTGGGAACTCCTGGCCTCTTGTAAAAGAAGGGCACCCTCTTGCATCCCATCAACTTTCCTAGTGATATGGTTTTATGCAATTCACAGTAAATCACATCATCATGCACCCCCTTTCTCCCCCCCCCACACACAAACACTGTACAGTGCTCTAAATATTAGGGGTTTGGGTGGGTGGGGGGGTCCATGATTATGCAAACCGTGTCACTGTGCCCTCCACACTAGCCTCTTGGATCTCCCCTCTGGGATCTCCTGGAGGGGTGATATTATAAAAGTAGACAGTGTGGTTTACAGTACCTTCTCCAGATTATCAGATCAATAGTGTCTGCACTACTTGTAGATGATTTATCTACTTTAAAATCAAGAGAGTCATTTTCTTTTACTAATAAAGGTTTATTAAGCAATTATATAAAACAATAGAGATGTAAAAAAAAAAAACGGGGGGGGGGGGAATAGGCATAGTAAAAAGGGTGAGAAGATATGAGACAGTGCTGACCAGTACAATAAATATTCAGTACACTTACAATATTCATAAAACACATATAAATCAAAACCTATGCACCAAACATATCAGAAGGTATATAGTACATAAACATGGAATCGGTGTTTAATGCAGCTACCGGATCAAATACCGACAGCGGAACCCCAACGGACCTAATTACCGACTGGGGCTGGTAAGTAACCTAACCCTCCCCTCTCCCCCCCCTTAACCCTCCCTTAGTGGTGCCTAACCCCTAACCTCCCCCCCTAGTGCCTAACTCTAACCTCCCCCCGTTAGTGCCTAAACCAAAACCCCCCCTCCCCGCACCCTAAACCTAACCCTCCCGGTGGGTGCCTAACCCCCCCTAGTGGTGCTTAACCCTAACCCCCTCTTTCCCTACCCTAACCGTCCCAGGAGGTGCCTAACCCTGAGCCCCCCTGGGGGTTCCAAAACCTAACCCTCTTCCCCCCCCCCGCGGCTAGACACTAAGACACCCAGCTTACCTTCGTTCGGTATGATAGGGCTACTGATAGGCGTCGGGATTTCGACACCTATATTTAGTCCCCTGTCGGGTTGTCAGTGTCGGGATATCGGGGGGCAGGATAGCGCCTGCCGGTATCCTGACTGCATCCCCATAAACATCGGCAATACAGTTAAAGAGTTAACCTCGGGAGACTCATTTTGGTTAAAAGGTGGTGAGAGGCATAAGGGAATCAGAGCACCCTTACCCTCTGTTACATAGGTATGCCAAGAGAACCACTTAAAAAAAAAAGAGGAGGAGGTGGTCATGGAGTACTGGATATCTGTAGTTTTCCTGGTAAACTTTGCTGCTATTTTCACCCAGAGAAGGTCCTAATTAACCTTGAGATTTAGGAATAACAGCAAAAAAATAAGTGGCCCATAATATAATCGTTTTTAATGATATTGTGCACATTGATGTTTTTACTGTTTGAACAGTAGTATTTGTCATATATATTAATAAAAGTGATTAATTATCCTTTTAACCAACCGTCCTGCATTTATATACTATATAGTATTTTTTAATACTCCATACAGCCAGTACTGGTATATATTATTATTTTATTTATTCTGATTCAAGGATTTACAACCCTCTTACTAGCTGCTGTTGATAGCGCACCTATTAGCTATATATTTTTTACCCTCCCCGGGAGGGTTAGGTTTAGGGTGCGGGAAGGGGGGATAGGGTTAGGCACCACTGGGGGAGGTTAGGGTCAGGCACCCCCTGGGGAGGTTAGGTACCACTAAGGGAGGGTTAGGGCTAGGGGGGGGAAGAGGGGAGGGTTAGGGCTAGGGGGGGAGAGGGGAGGGTTAGGGCTATGGGGGGAGAGGGGAGGGTTAGGGTACTTACCAGCTCTAGTCGGGATCTTCACTGTTCGGGCTTCCGTCATCAGTATTTGGTCAGCCGGATCCGGCGGCATTACATACGGATTCCTACTAGCCATAATTACTCTATAGGCATCTAGGCTGCCCAGATGTTTATACATAGCCCTATCCATCCTGAAATTTTATCGTGCATACTGAACACATGAACCATACCTATGTGCATGCCCTTGCTTTTATTATGCTCAACGTCCTCATTAGTTCATGTATTTCCATTTTCGCCAATATATCCTATTATTACTTGTTCATTCTGAGCATCATCTACACCTGTCCCCATGAAACATTTACACAATTTCCAATTCTCCTTCCTACTTTCCAGAATTTTCCAACTACTATATATATATATATATATATATATATATATATTCTCTCTCTCTCTCTCTCTGTATATATATATATATATATATATATATATATACTAAATATATATTTGTGTATATATTTCTTTTTTCATGGTTCCCTACTCTCTCTCCTTTGTCTCATTGGGGTCTATGTACTAAGCATTGGGGGTATATTTTGTGAAGTGTGGGTCGTTAGAAGTGGAGATGTTGCCCATAGCGACCAATCAGATGCTACTTAACATTTATCTAGCACCTTGTCAGGATTGGGGATTCAGGATTTTCCGGGAGAGACCCAGAAACTTGCTCTCTAGTAGTTTGGGAGGCCTGAAGCAGGAAAGGGTGTATGTAACCCTTTCTAATTGGTGGTGTAGCAATTAAGAATTAAATGTTCAGACAGAGGTGTAATGCTGGCTGTAGGAGTCAATAGAATCAGCACACAGGACTCAGCGAGACAGCGTAGACTGGGTATGGGTTGATGTAGGCAACAGGACAGTACTGTAGCAGGCCAGGGCTAGGACCAGAATGAAACACAATTGGATTGATACCGGACTGGAGCACAGCTGGAGCTGGATTGGGACCGGACTGGAGCAAAACTGGGGACGGATTGGGACCTGACTAGCACAAACCAGAGACAGATTAGGACTGGACTGTAGCACAAACTGGAGCCAGAGTGGGACCGAACTATAGCACAACTGGAGCTGGAGTGGGACCGGATTATAGCACAAATTGGAGCTGAAGTGGGACCGGACTATAGCACAAACTGGAGCCGGAGTGGGACCAGACATTAGCACAAACTGGAGCCGGAGCGGGACCGAACTATAGCACAACTGGAGCTGGAGTGGGACCGGACTATAGCACAAATTGGAGCCAGAGTGGGACCGAACTATAGCACAACTGGAGCTGGAGTTGGACCGAACTATAGCACAACTGGAGCCGGAGTGGGACCGGACTATAGCACAAACTGGAGCCGGAATGTGGGACCGGACTATAGCATAACTGGAGCTGGAGTGGGACCGGACTATAGCACAAATTGGAGCCATAGTGCGACCGGACTATAGCACAAACTGGAGCTGGAGTGGGAGCGGACTATAGCACAAACTGGAACTGGAGTGGAATCACCGCTGGAGTAGACAATTGAACCATAGACAGCTAGCCAGGAAGCTGGAGCTTCAGACATCTAACAGTGACGAAGCTCAGGAACAGAATGCTGTCAGAGAAGGACATTTATATCCTGTGCTCACACCAGTGGCGGAACTCCCGGAGACAATGGAGTCATTTGCCGCCGGGCACCAGCCACGAAGGGGGCACCTGACTCCATTGTCCCCGGAGCTGCATGGAGAAGGAGCGCCGCTGATCGGTGCTCCACCTCCATTGGCATAACTACGGAGGGTGCAGGGGGTGCGGTCGCACCCTTCATTTGCCGGGCGCCCGCTGAGTGTGTTACCAGCGGGCGCCCGGCTCCTATTCAAACCCCCGGCGGCAGCCGGAGGACGGAGCTTCCTCCGTCTTCCAGGTCCCGCAGTGCACTATGGGAGTGACGTCATGACGTCACTCCCATAGTGCCGAGGATCGGACGCCGGGAATGGACGGCAGCAGCACTGGAGCGGGGATAATGGTAAGTGTTTTTTTTTGTTTGTTTGTTTTTTGTGTGTGTGTGTCACTACTGGGTGCAACTAAAGGGGGTTCACTACTGGGGGCAACTACAAGGGGCTCACTACTGGAGGCAACTACCGGGGGCTCACTACTGGAGGTACTGCATAGGGGGACCATTACTGGGGGGCACTACATAGGCGGGCATAGCATAGGGGGACCACTACTGGGGGCATTGTATAAAAGGAACTGCATAGGGGGGGCTGCAGCTGGGGCTGGGGGGGTGGTACATTTTATTTTTTGGGGGGGCAGAAACATTTATCTTGCCTCCGGGCACCTGGGATGAAGTTACGCCACTGGCTCACACGGTGATTGGCCAGTGCAGTCAGTGCTCTGAATGGTGGAGGAGAGTCAGGTGACAACAGGTGTTTTAGAGGGAATTCTGAGTGCAGCCTGAGTACTAACATGCTGTGGAAGTGTAGAGAGAACAGCAGAAACACAGAGCAAATGCATCTTCAACCTCTGCAGTTCAAGACCAGCACTACTAATTTGGACTGTAACGCTGTTCTAATCAGGAATCTGCAGACTTCGCAGACAAAAGAAAACTCAGGTGCATAATCAGCCTGGAAGGAATAGCACAGTCTAATGCTTACACTGGAGGTGTTGCAGCCTGCATGCTGAGCAGACTTCCCAGGCAAATCAGAATATCCTAATCCCCAGGACAGGTGGCAGAGGTAAGTCACAAGGCATACAAATAACAAATGAGAGAAATAGTCAGGATCGTTACACACCTTATAGAAGATAATAGCTAGAATCTGTTTGGTTGCTATGGGCAAGATCTCCACTTCTAGAAACCCGCACTTAAATAAATATACCCCTTGGAGAGAGATAAAGTGGATGGAGATGAAGTACCAACCATTGAGCTCCTATCTGTCACTTTACAGGCTGTGTTTGAAAAATGACAGGAGCTGATTGGTTAATACTTTATATCCATCCACTTTATCTATCTCCTCTGCTTAGTACACAGACCCCAATGTCACAGAGAACTAAAAATATTTTTTATTTTACTGAAACGTGCAATTTTCAGTTTGAAACAGCTCAAACTGCATGGATGAGGTTATCCTCATAAACAGGTAGGAAGGTGTGTCCTGTCCATAGCAGAGCAGAGCTGTGTAGTATACAATGGGTGTTACACACGGAATGTTATTGTTGCTTTCAGGGGAGGAGAATAGGATGGAGGGGGTCCCACGCATTAGTTCTGGTTACCCCTTGTGATGCTTGACCATGCCCCCCATGATGTGTGACTATGCCCCATTTTGTGTGGCAGACTTGTCCCCATTCCCCAACAATAAATGTTGGTTGGTATATTATTTTGGTCCAGAATTGTCCATGTGACATGAATCAGTGGATTCTAATTGTAATACATTAGCTGCTCCTGGACAACTATTAGTATGTTAGAAAGGAAGGTTCCTCCACAGGTTATATATTATAATAATCCTTCAGTCAATGGTAAAATCACCTCTATGACAGATTTCAGGAATGCTGCTTTTTTTCTTGTTCGTTTTTCCTCTGTATCTGTATAAAGTAATATAGAATAAGGGGGGTATCCAATTAGCCCCGAACATTGATCGGGCGCTAATGGATTCCCCGGGGCTATATAATTAGCCCCGAAGTCAGCCGGCACTTATCGGGGCTTTTTTTTCCGGACCTGATGTGTCCCAAAAAATAATCATTGATAAGTGCCGTTTTTTTCACCTTAAAAAAGCCGAACACACATAGGGTCCACGATAAGTTCGCAGACCTATGAGTTTTCATGATAGGATAGGGTGAAAAAAAACATCGGAGCAAAACGGAGATAATCGGCGAAAAATCCCCGTTTTTCGACGATCGCGGGGATCAATTAGTGCTCGAACAATGTTCGGGGCTAATTGGATACACCCCTAAATGTGTATATCATCTATGGTAGTTCAATTGGCTTCAAAGCTCATCATTCAATAGACTGTCATTCTTTGTGTCTCTGTTTTATAATTCCCTTATCTCCCCCCAAAGGGATGTACTTTATATACCGGCTGTCGGGATATCGGTGCTCAGAATGGCGGCGTCGGAATCCCGACATCAGTCAGAATCCCGGCGTCAGCATCCTGACCGACGGTAAGTAGTGGGGATAGGGGTTAGGTTTAGGCACTAGGGGAAGGGTTAGGGTTAGGCACAGGATGCGGGGTAGGGAGGTTAGGTGTAGGCGGCGGGGGGAGGGTTAGGTTTTGGGGTAGGGTTAGGATACTTACCGACAGGTGTCGGTATCCTAATAGTGGCAAACGCAGGATTTTGAAAGGGGGGTTTCCAAATAATTGGTTACAGAACCAATGACAAAAAAGTCTAACCAGAATAATACTGCAACATACACCTTTTTGTGTACTTCAAGTGTTTTAATATAAATAACAATAAAATTAGTTCTGCTGAACAATAATAGACATCTGCGTGAGCGAGGCCGAAGGCAAACGCAAGGAAAAAAGATGCATTAACTAGAGCTGCCCTCAGAAATTAAAGTATGTGGCTTCACCCCCCCCTCTCCATAGACAGATGGTACCCCCTGCCCCCCATACGCAGACAGCACAGCCACCATGTCCATTCCCACCCCAGCACCACCCCTACACAGACAGCACCCCCGACCCCCATACACAGATAGCACAGCCACCATGTCATTCCCACTCCAGCACCAACCCTACACAGACAGCACCCCCGACCCCCATACACAGATAGCACAGCCACCATGTCATTCCCACTCCAGCACCAACCCTACATAGACAGCACCGCCGACCCCCATACACAGATAGCACAGCCACCATGTCATTCCCACTCCAGCACCACCCCCACAGACAGCACCCCCGACCCCCATACACAGATAGCACAGCCACCATGTCATTCCCACTCCAGCACCACCCCTACAGAGACAGCACCCCCGACCCCCATACACAGATAGCACAGCCACCATGTCATTCCCACCCCAGCACCACCCCTACATAGACAGCACCGCCGACCCCCATACACAGATAGCACAGCCACCATGTCATTCCCACTCCAGCACCAACCCTACATAGACAGCACCGCCGACCCCCATACACAGATAGCACAGCCACCATGTCATTCCCACTCCAGCACCACCCCCACAGAGACAGCACCCCCGACCCCCATACACAGATAGCACAGCCACCATGTCATTCCCACTCCAGCACCACCCCTACAGAGACAGCACCCCCGACCCCCATACACAGATAGCACAGCCACCATGTCATTCCCACTCCAGCACCACCCCCACAGAGACAGCACCCCCGACCCCCATACACAGATAGCACAGCCACCATGTCATTCCCACCCCAGCACCACCCCTACATAGACAGTACTACCACCATAATCTGCCTTCCCCCTCCTCCTCTCCCCTCCCTGCCTCCCGACTATCATGCTGATGAATGGCTTTTACCGGCGCCTGCCCGCTCACCCCATACAGGCGTAAGTGAACAACTTTACCTGCGCCTGCACTGTGTAGCCGTCTCGGAGGACACAGGACACTCGCCGCTTATCCCACGTGACAGAGCAGCCTGAGAGGAGCTGCTGAGAGCAGCTCCCCCTACCTGCCAGCTGCGGCCAGCCTCTCACACGCCGGAGCTCTGCAGCCACGCAGTGAGTGAGTAACATACTGTACTGCGGTGGCTGTGCTGCTCCGGCGGCGATGTACTACACTAGTATACAAAAAATTGAAATAGTAAGCTGTGATAAATCGGCAGCCAGGGGGAGTTTCTAGGTACTCAGAAACTCCCCCTGCGTGCGCGAGTGTCCTAACGCTGTACCCATCCCTTTCCAAAACTCTCCTGTTATTTATATGTAATTTATATATTGATCATAATCCTATGACAATACAGTAGTTTAGAGTGCAGGCGCTTTTGTGATTTTATTGGGGGCAGAAACTGACTGCAGTGTTGGAGTGGACAGAGGTGCTAAACATAGTGGAAGTCCCTATATTTGATATTAGTTGGTGCAGAGGTATAATATATAACGTTTACCATATAATTCCCCCAGGTCTAAGCACAATAAGACAAAGAAAATTCTTATAGTTAAAGTTCCTGTTTCTAGCTTCTGCCTGCTGGAGATGAATGTGCCCATATGGTATGGCTTATATAGATAAGTTTGCATCCACTTGTATATGTTTATGAAAAAAATTATTTATTACAATTTTTATACATGGGGTGAAATATTTCAAGGCAATTTATTCAACATACCTGGCAGCTCAGCCATATGATTTCAGCCTGTGAAACATCAAGGTACATTTTTAGAGTAATAGGAATGCGGGAAATGAGTGGAATTAATGTCTTTTAAAGAATCCGACATGAAATCAAAATGAATAAACTTGTCTGCAGCTTGAATGTATCCTCTGTGTGTGTCATTCCATTTGTTACACATAACAACAGTCAAATGTCAGCATCCATCACGCAGGAAATACTCAGAATTCTGCCCTTCTCTTCTGTTGTGTTTGTGCTGTCAGCCAAGCACTTTGGTGCGCTGTTATTTATTTATTTTTTTTAAATAGCACCCCAGGCATCAGCGGGAGTACAATATAGAATTGATAAAAACTTCCTCACGTTGAGGCCAATACAGAGTTGAACACAAGCCGGCCACAGTTGCTCCTGAACTGCGTGCACAGAACTTAATTTGATTTATTAAGTTATTTATACAGCGCACACATATTGGGGGTGACTCAGTACTGGACGGAATTGCTAAGATGCATGCAAGCAGCTTTGCAATTCCGTCCCTGCAAACATAGAAATGCAGCAGAAGGTGTATATACACAGAACATAGGCAAGCCGCATATCATTTTAATCAGCAGAAGCTGCTTGTAACACTGCAATAACTTGAATTCATGCACGCATTATTACCACGGCATGGCACAACTAGAAGGGCTGTTTAACGTGCAAATAGAGGCTAGGTGTATGTGGAGACATCTGTACTAGGGGCATATTAAATACAGAATAAGTGATGTTATGTCACTCATTTAGGGACTGATGTAGAGTTGAAAGCAAGTCAGCTGTAATTTCTCCTGCATTGTGTGCACAGAGCTAAATGCGTATGTTTTCCTGTATACAGAGTTGTACGCTTCTCTGTATCCGGACTGCCGTTATGCACATGCCTGCTTTCATAGCGTCATCATTATCGGTGCAGACTTGAACCAAAGATCCGCTTGAATACAACCGTATTTTCCATAGTTTGAATGGAATAAGTTGAACAGGCAATAGCACCTCTGGCGGAAGCATGATTCTACACCAACAAAGTTCATAGTTCAAAATAGTTATGGATCAAGTACGTATTGACTGTACTACCATCTTTTTCAGGCATCACCGTCGTATGTATATGGGGGTCTGGAAAGCATAATGAAAAGACAACTGGGTCCTCAGTTCCAAAGGCCAGTGCAGCAGGTTTTCCCTTAGAGCAGTTGGTTTGTCCTCCATCCTGATGCCAAGGCAGTAGGTTTGTCCTCGGGTCTGGGAGGTGTCTATGTGACAATGGGCGAAAATGGTGTATCAGTGACCAAACACAACTTATGTGTTTTGGAGACTTCCAGTAAGGTGTCTGAGAGACCTATGGCAAGGTACGGTAGTATCTCAGAGATCACGAGCAATGTAGATGTCTCAGATACCATGGGCAAGGTATGTGTCTCTGACCCCTCAGTCCAGGTAGGTGTCATAGGTACATAAATTCAAGCAGTTAACCCTCGGTGCAACTCAGCAGTCCCAGGCTGCAGGGCTATGTTAGTAAAGCTCAGAGCCGGGCACAGTAAAAATTAATACACTGCACATATTTAAAATAACATGTATTAAAATATTTTGTATTGTAAGGCACTGCAGTGCTTGGGTATGTTAAGCCTAGTGCTGAGTGTTATATATTTAATGTTAGAAAGGTTAAAAATATATTTAAAGTGAAATGCACTTACCCTTTCCCTGGTGGTTTAGGAGGATCTGGAGCTCTCTCTCCCCCTTCCAGGTAAACTGAATGCCTTCCACTGCAGCCTCATGCCTGAAAGTGGTATGAGGAGGTATAGAGAGAGCTGGCCAACATAGCCAGCTATCTATTTCACTGGAGCCCCAAAGAGCTATCACTCGGTGGCCAAGAGACTGCTGGCTGGGGATTTTGTCCACTTGTCCATGGAGCCCAGATTCGGTCAGAGAAGGGAAGAAGATCTCCCTAGCAAAATCCTAGAGGTTTTGGAGGGAATCCCCCCACTCCAGACTTGCTGGCACCTGGGCAATGATTATCTTTCCAGGTGGTCTCAGGCACAGAGAAGTGACCACTCCCAACTGTCCATAAGGGGCAATATTAAATGTGTGTATGCACAACAAATGCACTTACTTTGATTGGTTAAGAGACCCAGGATGACCTTACCTTTTGTGGAATTGTGTATTAGAACAGGATAAAAAGGGTTCTGTGAGCCCAGCATGTGTGTATCCTTTCAAACATTGTAGGGGTCGAGCTGAGAGATGTTTTAAGATAAGGAAACATTGTACATCTGTAACATCTGTATGCTGTGATTACCCTGAGCACCTTCAGCGAGGGGAATTGTCTTTTTTGAGACAATTAGCAATAAAAATCTTTAAAACGGCTCACCTGCTGTATCTTGTGACCATCAGAATAGCGCAAAAAATGTGTTCTGTTCTCCATCTGTTCTGGATTGAACCCAGTGTCTCCTAGCTCAAGACTTCTGCCAGCTACCCCGAGCAGACTGGACCATGAGGAGAGGTCAGTGAGAATTAGCTGACACTACCCAGGAAATGTTGCAGCAGCGTGTTCACACATACCCAGAAGTAAGCAGTTCCATGTGCCGGTGTAGGAGGGTTGGGTATGAAATCCTGGCTGTCGGGATGCTGCTGGTCAGAATGCCGACAGCGGAATCCCGACATCCAGAATCCCGAAATCCATAAGAAAGACCAGTGAGTGTTTTTCTAACCCCTACCCTAACCTTCTTTTCCCAGTGCCTAACCCTAACCTCCCCCCTAATGCCTAACCTCCCCCCTCCCCGCACCCTAAACCTAACATCCCCTCCCCGGGGCCTAAACCTAACCTCCCCCCTAGTGCCTAAACCTAACCTCCCCGCACCCTAAATCTAACATCCCCTCTCCGGTGCCTAACCCTCCCCCTAGTGCATAACCCTAACCCCGCACCTTAACCCTAACCTCCCCCTAACCCCTCGATACTTACCTTCGGGGTGCCAGTGGTAGGGATACTGGTGCCGGGATCCCGACCTGTCGGTATTCAGACCGTCAGCATCCCTAATGTCGGGATGCCAACTACATTGCGGCTATATGCCAACTACATCGGGAGAAGTGGTACCAGGTGCTAGTGTAGGAGCCTGGATTGAACGACTGGTTCCAGGTGCCGGTAGTAAAAGCCTGCTGGTGGCAGCGAAGTGCTTGCCCACTATGCAGAGGGAGGTGTTTGTTACAGGCAGTTACTGACAGTGAGAGGGAATCCCTAGGAGTGGTGACCTAAGGCAACTTAGGTTACTCAGGGACAAGTACGCACCCTCTGTTCCATGTCAGTGGATCAAAAATATCTGGCAGAGCAGAGCAAGGTCATCTGGTCACAAGCAGCTGGACTGATTTTCCTTGCAAAACGCTCTGCTGCTGCTCTGCTCTGTCAGGCTGCCTGTATCTTATCAAATCAAATATAACATACTTTTGCTAACTAACATGCAAGGCCATAAACAACACTACACCAACATACATGTCTTCACCTACAGTATCTTAAAACATCTCCCAGCTCGACCCCTACGTTCTGCCCAAGATCTGCTCTCATCCACAGTTATTACCAGCTCCCGTTCATGTTGCCAGGACTTTTTTGGGATTGCACTCACTATATGGGATGCCCTCCCTTGCACAAGAAGACTTTCTTCTAGCCTCTAAACCTTCAAGTGTTCCCTGAAAAGTCACCTCTTCAGACAGGCTTGTCAAATTCCAGGACCATCCATCTGACTGGACCATTTGGAATACGTAGCACTTATCCTAGTTTATCAAATTCTATATCCCTATAGATTGTAAGCTTGCAAGATGGGCCTTTCCTCTTTGTCTGTAAATACCCAGTATTGTCTTACTAATGTTTTGTTCCCAATATTAAAGTGCGATAGGAGATGCTGTAACTATATAAATAACTGTTAATGATAATAATAGTAATAATAGTAGTAATAATAATAATACATAACTGGTGCCAGTGGTTCTAGTCGCTCCTAAATTCTGAGGGTTACAAGTGAATGAACAGGCAATATTCTCACTAATATTGCCTCAGGGCCTGATTCATTACGGATTGCTATTGCAATCGCAGCTCCATAATCGCACTCAGGTCTGCTGCGAAAATATGCTAATGAATGCAATCGCAATGCAGTCACACAGCCAGCATAGAGGCGCCCACTGCCGCCCACTACCACTATCTCGCATCCGTAATACCTTGCAGTCCTGCATATACATCGGTAGCATCGGCCCCTAACGCAGAATTACAGCAACCCTGACCTTACTTAGAAATTGCTAACTTCGTTACCACGCAGTAAGTACTCAAGCTGCGTATGCAAACGCAATAGGTAATTTATGCACGCCCATTCAATGGCGTTCAAACAGACAGGCCCTCCTGCATTTCACCAACACCCCCCCCAGTCACCCTCCCCAAATGCTCATTGCCTGTCAGTCACTCTGCGATGGCTCTATGTGGTCTGTGTGATCACAGTGGTGCCTTCACGCACACGCACTGCGATGAATACGTATGCGCAGTATGCAACAATTGTCCAACTGTGTACGCTGTTGCAATAGCGATACTTAACCCTCAGCCCACAAACCGGAACCCACCACTGTGTGTAAAGTGACTTGTCAACCTACTGAAAATTACTGAATAACTTACTCAGATCCCAAGCATTTTACTACAGATGTGTCCACATACATCTTACCTCCGTGCGCTACAAGTTGTGTTAAAGGTAACGCATGAGCGCCATGCGACTTTGTAGTTCAGAGCTTCTTTTCATGCGACATTTACCTTCAAATTCGCAAAGCAATGTTAATAGGACACACAATCAGCTTCTGCTGATTAAGATGATATGCAGCATGCGAAATGCTATGTTAGAGTGTCAGCAGCTGTGACACTAACGTGGCATTTTGCATGCAGATACACCCGCAGTCTCACACAGAATATAGGCATGCTGCACATCATTTTAATCAGCAGAAGCTACTTGTGCGTCCTATTTGCATCACTTTGCGAATAAGACGCACTGAAGGTAAAAAGTTGCACTAAAAGACGCTGGGCACTACCGAGTCTTGCCAGGGCATGGTGCGACTAGAAGGGCTGTTTAAAGCATAAGGAAGTAAGATGTATGTGGACACAACTGCAGTTCAAGAAATGTGGTGGCTGTTTATTGGCACTATATTTTAGACTTATCCTTTAAATTGTGTCTCTTACACAAAACGGACGTATCCATTTTGTTGGCTCAGTATGCAGGCTGAGTTTTCTAGAAAACGCCTGAGGTCTGAGTTGTATTCATGAGGTAAGGGTTACAAGAGAATGCACAGACAATATTCTCACGAATATTGACTCAGCCCTCAAACTGGATCTCACCACTGTGTGTAAAGTGACCTGTCAACTTACTGAAAATTACTGAATGACTTACTGAAAATAATTAGTTAAAATATGTTTGTGTTGCCATCATTCGTTTTCACATATGTTTTCGTTTAATCACCAAAAAGGGGGTAATTTCTCTTATAATAGAATAACTCATACAGTATACAAGGAAAACGTATCTGTAATCCGTGTTCTCATTTTGCTCGGTATTATTTCATCCTATTAATTACTTCAATGTTTTTTCTTGAAAGGGTCTAATTGTTGTATAATAGGGACTAATATTCAGCTGTAAGTGGTTAGTTAAATTGGAGTCAGCTGGAAATAGATTTAGACTCCCAGTTTCCTTTTGACCAGTGGCTCTTTTTAACCATAGAGGTCAAAAATTTGACATGAGGTTTCTAAATTCATCAAATATTCCAAAAACAGTGATTTTTGACTATTTGTCTTAGGAAGACACATGGTATTTTAACCAGTATTATAGGCAGTTGTCCTCTGTAATCAATATATGTGTTTAAATATTGTCTTTAATGGATTAAATATAGACCAATGACAATGAGAAAAAATGGTTTATCTTTTGCTGTTAAATGTATAGCTATCTATGACTTTTAGGTCTTTAGAAATGATAGTTTGTTTATGGTATTCTGTATCAAAACCTTTAACAGCACTGATGTAGATAATAAAGTTCCTGTTAGAATGATACCAGAAGAGTGGTTATGAAGCCCTTACTACCGCTTTGTGGGGTCTTCACTTGTGCCAGCTGCCTTTCCTGTAAAGCTAATGAATGCAATCGCTTACTGGTACATGGGCTGGTAAGGATGCTAACCTTTTTTGTAGGATTGGCATAGACCCAGAACAGAAGTGTGGAGTCTAATGTATCGGTGTCCTTCACTAGGAACCCCCGCAAGGGGGTTTGGACTTAACTGGACCCAATACGCAGGTTCACGGCCCTCGTATTGCGTTCCTAATGTAGGGGCTGGTGAACTCTGGGAGTACAAAGGCAGGCAGTAAGACTGGTCGCTGTGAGGTGTACGGGAGAGTGGTTGTCAGGAACAGGTCGTAACCAGGTGGGCATCGCTGTACCTGAGAATGGACAAAAGCAAGAGCAGGAGGAAACCAAAGTGAGAACCAGGAAGTCTTGTATGCAGTACCAAGGGAGCAGGCAAGAAGAGTTGTACGGTACGGATCAAGATGCAGGTAAGTCACTGGAAACACAGATAAAGCAGACACTTGAATACAGCAGTGAGCCTAATATTCTGGCAGTGATGCACACCGCCAGAGCAATTAAAATAGGCTGGGCCGTTTCACTTTGGTTCCAGTATGACTTCAGTGGTCACGACTGTTGTACAGGTTATGGGGACCACGACTGTTGTACAGGTTATGGGGAGAGCCGGCCAATCGCGCCTAGAACATGGAGGAGACAGGATTGGCAATAGCAACTGTGAGTACAGTGTGTTTGGGGGGGGGGATTGCAGAGAGGAGGCAGACCATTGAGGCAGGTGCAGGACAGCAGAAGACTGGCTCCCACACATGACAGACTCACACTCAACCAGGGAGATCTGCACTGTTGTGATTGATGATGTTGGTTGGGAGCAGGTAAACAGTAGGGATTAACCCGGGCAAGTCAATTTAGTTAGACATTCTGGGTCAGGGCTAGTGGCAGACAAATATGAGTAATCTAGGAAGCAGTCTGACTCAGCAGGGAGAGATCTACAAAACAGATAACACCAGTTCAGGTTACAGCAAAGCAGAAATCCATCAGCAGCACAGGTGAAGAGACGAGGACATTTATACAGACCAATCATCTGCAGCCAGAGAAGCTAGCCCCTCCTGATCCATGTGTTACTTGGAGAGAAAAAAGGCAGTCCAGAATGAGAGGGAATACTTTCAACTGTGTCCAAGGCATCCAGCCCAAAGGCTGAAAGAGCCGTGATGTCCGCAGGTATGTGAGTGCACCAACAGATGAAGATTCTAACAGTTTCTTGACCATATAAAACATAGCTGTATTGTGCTGGTCATGGAGCTCTGAGGAAGCTTCTAATATATGTAGAACCTACAGCAGGGTATCACCACTGCTTGTTTGCGCTGCCTTACCCTCTCTGCTTCTTACCTTGCGTGATGCACCATGGGTGTGGCATCCTCTGCTCCTCTGTCAGACTGGGAGGGCAGTGCTGATCTGGTTCATTTGAGCCCACCACCACTTTGTCACCCTAGGTGACCACCTAAGCTTGCCGAGTGATGGCGCCAGGCCGCCAGCCCAGATAACTTCTCACTATTTCAAAACAGATAGTAACCTTTTCAATATTATTCATAAGTAGTAGCTCTATTTTCTAAGTTATTGATTTTCTAGTATACTTAACTGCTCCCCCGGAACTACCGGGAGACTCACAAATATTTGGGAAGCTCCCTGGAGTAAAAATTTTTTTGACAATTTATTACATATATAACGTGCAAATAGCAAAATAGATGACAATAATCCATATACACTAATCCCACATGTGCCACATGGATCTTGAATAAATATCTTATGTATAAAGTGACATGGTGCAACAAGGGAATACAAATCCCAGATTAGCCACAAAACATCGTAAATAAAGTGACAAAGTGCAAAATGGAAAAAGACTTCCTTTTGGAAGATAGTGAAAGTTCCAGTTGGTAGGAAGAATGTTATTTCCTCACCCCTCGTTGGTGCTGCGGTGGGCTAGCCTGCAAAAAGCAGAGGGTCTCGGGCTGGAAAGCTCGGCACCACCGCAGAAGATTTCCCAACCACAAGTCCTGGAGGGAGCATACATCGAAGGATTTGAACTCCCCCCAGGACTTGTGGTTGGAAAATGTTCTGCGGTGGTGTCGAGCTTTCCAGCCTGGGACCCTCTGCTTTTTGCAGGCTAGCCCACCGCAGCACCAATGAGGGGTGAGGAAATAACATTCTTCCTACCAACTGGAACTTTCACTATCTTCCAAAATGAAGTCTTTTTCCATTTTGCACTTTGTCACTTTATTTACGATCTTTTGTGGCTAATGTGGGATTTGTATTCCCTTGTTGCACCATGTCACTTTATACATAAGATATTTTTTCAAGATCCATGTGGCACATGTGGGATTAGTGTATATGGAATATTGTCATCTATTTTACTATTTGCACGTTATATATGTAATAAATTGTGAATTTTTTTTTTACTATCTGATATCCATCTTTCATAATTGTGTGCTGGTACCTTATACCCATAACCCCCTTTTTTCATATGATTATTGAAGATTTGTGTTTATCTTCCTGGTATTTGGTCTAGCTGCCACTTTTGTTTACTGCGCATTTTTTGTGGTATTCCGTTTTAAGCACCCTGGAGCCCCGGAAGAGTAGATGGTTCACCCACCTCCAAGTTAAGAGGGCAGGACAGGGAGGATATTGCCAGGAATCGCTGGTCCATGTGGAGAGTGTGTGGCCAATATGATGTAATTGTCATAGAATCGCATTATATTGGCCCCACCCCCATCCATTAACCCGTGATTACTATTGGTGCATAGTGCCCTGCCTCTCCCCCATCATATGTTATCTGCATATCCTCTCTGAGCTTCTCCCGGAGAGAAGATAAGGTGTTGGCAAGTATATTTTATAGTGTTGTGCAGGTAGTTGTACAGACACGATTTGTTAACCATTCAGATACCAAGCTTTGGGCCTGAGCCAGAGGCGCAAGCAATTTGAACGCAATGCAAATATTCACATAGTTTGCACAATTATCTGCCACTGTGCGTGCGCGAAAAGTCCTGAAAACCCATATGATGCATTGCAACAGTGTAAGTGTCATACTTGCCTACTTTCCCGGAACCTGCGGGAGGCTCCTTATTTTTCGGGTAACCCAAACGCACCCCCAGAAGAGTAGGCACTTCTCCTTCATCCAGCCCACTTGCTAATGAAGTGGGCAGTATGGGGAGAATTTTCCCGGGCATCGGCAGTTCACAAGTAGGGGGCAGAGCTTACTGACACAATTCTATATGAATCGCATGATTTGGCCAGTCCCCTATTTAAATATGTGGTATTCGCAGCAATTTATCAGAGAGGGTGGGGCTTAATGATGCTAAAAGCCTGCCCCCGCCCCCTATCACCGCCCATCTGCTTCTCATCTCTGGGAGAACAAAAGGTAGGTAAGTAAGGTATGCATAAAGATGCTGTTACAATCGAGACAGGCAGTATCAGATATGTTGGAAATTCCTGGGTGGTAACTGGAAGGTGACATGAATGCAAAAAAATATTGTCACATGGGAGTGTGGTGGGTGTGTTATGGAGGTGTTGTGGGCGTGTTGTTGGCGTGTCTTGGGAGTGCTGTGGGCATGTTGTGGGAGTGTGGTAGGCGTGTTATTGGAGTGTGGTGGGCATGTTATGGGAGTGTTATTGGAGTGTGGTGGGCATGTTATGGGTGTGTTGTGGGTATGTCAGTTAAAGCGGCTGCCTTCTTAGATGCACAGCTGCAGCCACAGGGGCCATGTTCTGTACCTGCCATAGGGCAGGTGCAAGTGTTGATGATGCGCTTGATGGTGTGCTGATGCTGGCATGTCAAGAATCACCGGTATTGTTACAGCATGCAGAGACGCTGGAAGTGGGCATCTCAGTGCTAGCATATTCAGACACAGGCTATTGCACCCGGGGAAAGCTGAACTAGCATTTGCATATTATCGCAGCCTTGACTACGCCAACATAAGCAAGAGCGGACACAGCAGCGTCCATCTCTGAGTCAGGCCTTATTTGTTAAACAATTCAGATACATGCTTTGTATGATGTCGGAAGAGTTAACTATGTAAAGTACACCTGTTAAGGTTTAAACATATACCATTGTAATTATGTTAAGACTCAGAAATAATACCCAAATTACAATATTTGCATAAACTATTATTAATAAAACGTGGATTAAGATATTAAAGTTTTTTCACTTTGTCATTACATTAGTGGGGTTATTATTAAACAATCATGTCAATATAACAGTGGTTCCCACACTTTTTTGAATCACGGCACCCTATAGTTTCAGCGTTTTTTCCACAGCACCCCTAGGCCAAACTTTGAGAAACTTTGCAAAAATGATTATATTAAGTAAATTGTGCTGACCTGTCATCCTTAGGGTCAGTTATGTGGTGGTGGCCAGGACTGCACTTCTCTTTGTCCACATATATTATGATTGTCATTCACCAACACAGGGTATTCACAGGAACGTTGGACGTTGGAGTAAGGTATTGGAGCCTATACTCTGGCACCTGTCTGTTGACAGAGACTCCCTCTTATAAGGAGGAGTTAAATTCACGTCCAAATGTGACTTCACGTTTGGTGCATCTGTCCCTTTAAATCTTACTGCTGACCGGCGCGTGTGCTCCTAGGAGATCTGCGGCCGCCTCCACTTTAGCAGCCGCTGCCTGGGATTCCAGTGCTGCCGGACCCGATAAGTACAAGCCGGTGTCCAGCGCACTGTGACATTACTCCCCCCTCTAGGGGTGGGTACCGAACACCCCACAATTTTTTTGTTAGGAAACCTTTGGTGGAACTTCTGAAGAAGCTGAGGTGCATGAATATCTGAGGCTTTGACACAGCAGCGCTTCTCAGGACCATACCCAATCCAATCCACCAAGAACAGTTCCTCTAGAAACCCTGGAGTCCAAGATCTGTTTCACTTCATACTCCTCATGATGGGCTACCAGAATTGCAAGAGGAGGGCTGCAAGGTGTTGAGAAACGATTAATTACCAGGGGTTTGAGAAGAGAAACATGAAACACATTGGGTATTCTGAGAGTGCCTGGAAGTTTTAAATGATACACCACTGGATTAATCACTTGACCAATGAATCTGGGAGCGAATTTCATGGTAAGAAATTTTAATCGCAAGTGTTTCGTCGATAATCACAAAATGTCACCAGGCCTCAGTGAAGGAGCTCTCTTCCTCCTTTTGTCCGCAAATAATTTATACCTTGAGAAGGCTTTGTATAAATAATTTTTTACCTCCTTCCAGATGTTAAGAAAACGCATCACCATACCACGGACAGCTGGTAGTGCTACTGATCCCAGAACTGGTAATTCTGGTAGAGCAGGGTGCATGCTATACTGAACAAAAAATGGAGAATAACCCGATGTCTCGTGAAATAGATTATTGTGTGCAAATTCAGCCCATGGGAACAAGGAGACCCAATAATTCTGATGGGCAGAGACATATGTCCAAATAAATTTCTCCAGATCCTGGTTTACTCTTTCCATCTGGCTGTTACTCTGAGGATGGTACACTGATGAGAAGCTTAGGTTGACCCCAAAGCATTTACATAATGATCGCCAAAACCTTGATGTAAATTGTAGCCCGCGGTCCGAGACAATATCCTTGGGAAAACCAGGCAGCCTGAAGATCTCCCATATGAATGTTTCTACCAATTTTGGAGCAGAAGGTAGACCCTTAAATGGAATGAAGTGAGCACCTTTAGAAAATCTGTCCCCCACTACTCAGATAGCATTGTAACCTTGGCAGGATGGTAGATTATAAAATCCATGGATATATGGGACCAGGGACGATCAGGCACTGCCAGTGGACATAGAGCCCCAAAGGGAGGGTGGGAAGGGACCTTTTGATGTACACAAGTATTGGAAGCTGCCACAAAGTATTTGACATCATGACGTACTGTTCGCCACCAATAATTCCTGAGAAGGTTTTCCTCATGCCCTCATGGCCAGTAAAATGTGATGAATGAACCCACTTATGATGTTTAGACTGAAGTTCAGGTGCCACAAATGTTTTCCCTGGCGGAATCTTGACTTTGTTGGTAACTGCCACAAAGCAAGCAAGGTTCATAATGGACTTGTCTTCACTTACTTTCTCCATCTCTACAGATCCAAATGGTCGAGACAATGCATCGGCTTTGATCTTTTTGTTACTCGGATGGTAGGTAATCACTAGATTAAATCGATCGAAGAATAATGACCACCTAGGCTGATGGTAATTTATACAATGAGCTGTCTTAAGGTATGTCAGATTCTTGAGATCTGTGTACACTGTTACTGGAAATTTTGCACCTTCCAACAAATATCCCCATCCTTCAAGGGCCAACTTGATGGCTATTAGTTCTTTATCCCCGACAGCATAGTTCTTTTCTGGAGCAGAAAACTTACAAGAGAAGAACCCATAGAAATACCACTTGCCCTCCTTATCCTTCTGCGATAGCACTGCTCCAACTCCAACAGTGGAGGCGTCCACCTCCAGGAAAAAAGGCTGATTGCAATTAAGTTGTCTTAGAACAGGTACTGACATAAAACACTGCTTTATAAGAACGAAGGCTTCTTCTGCCTCAGGAGGCCATTTCCGGGTATCTTGACTCTTTTTGGTAAGAGCAGTGATAGGATCTGCAATGGTCGAGTAGATGAACTCGCGATAGAAATTTCAAAACCCCAGGAAGTGTTGTATCGCTTTCAATCCAACTGGATGAGACCAGTTGGTAATGGCATCAAGTTTTTTTGGATCCATCTGAAGGCAGGAACCCGAAATAATGTACCCCAGAAACATTAGTTCTTTTTGCTCGAAGGAACATTTTTCAAGTTTGCAAAAAAGCTGGTTGGCCCGTAGTTGTGACAGCACTTCACATATGTGCTGGCGGTGGCTCGTTACATCTTCAGAGAATATTAGGATGTCATCCAGGTATACCACTACGTCTATATAGAGTAGGTCCCGAAAGATATGATTCATATAATTTTGGAAGACAGCTGAAGCATTTCTTAACCCAAAGGGCATGACTAGGTATTCGTAGTGACCATCGCGAGTGTTAAAGGTCGTCTTCCACTTGTCTCCGGGTTGAATGCTGATCAGATCGTAGGCCCTGCAAAGATCTAGCTTGGAAAAATCTTTGCACCTTTTATTCGTTCGAAGAGTTCAGATATCAAGGGTAGAGGAAACCGGTCCTTGATGGTAATGGCGTTCAGGCCCCGGTAATCTATGCATGGTCTCAAACCCCAATCCTTATTTTGACGAAAAATAGACCAGCTCCAGCGGGTGATTTTGACTCCCTGATGAACCCGCGTTCCAGATTCTCCTTAATATAGTCAAATACCGCTTGGGACTCGGGAAGCCAAAGAGTGAAAATTCTTCTACGATGTGGCTCTTTCCAGGGTAATAAGTCTATAGCACAATCCCACTCCCTATGAGCAGGAAGCTTCTCAGCAGCCTTTTTACTGAATACATCTCTGAAGGAGGTATGCAGCTGGAAGCTGATCTTCTGGAGGGGACTGAACTCCGAATGGCTCAAAGTGGAGGTTTGACAGATGACAAACAGGACCCATGGCATCGAGAACCCCGAACCCCACAACAGAATTTGAGCTTCTTCCCAAATCTAGCATAGGAGCATGGTTGCGGAGCCAAGGAAGACCCAGAATGACAGGACTCTCGGCTGATGGAAGTATATAGAATGCTATCTATTCCCAATGGAGAGCACCCACTTGCATGGTTATCTCTGTCGTCTGAGAGTGGACGGTAGCTTTGGGAAGTTTATTCCCATCCACATTAGTTGCCATCGGTACCCAAGTCCAAAAAGGCCTTGAGGACTTCAGAGGAATCTCCCAGGACCAGAGTCACATCAATGGAAAACTGGGAAACAACACAGTCTTTTAGGGTGTGTTGAAACGTACCTAATTTGACCAGCCCTCGATCAATTAGGCCATCACGTTTCCCGGATGTTTTGAACAGCCAGAGAGGAAATTACTTGGTTCACCACAGTACAGACAAAGTTTATTTTTGAACCTCCTTTCTCTCTCTGCGGCAAGAAGCAAGACGTTCCAACCTGCATGGGCTCTTCTGGAGGTTCCACTGGTGCCGTGAAACATTGAGCGAGCTTGAAGGTGAAGCGACGAGACTGTTCCTTTTCTCGTGCTCTCCCCTGTGGCGAAGATCTGCCCGGATGCACAAGGAGAGTAAGTCATCCAAGGAAGTTGGTAATTACCTGGATGCGAGTACATCTTTAATTTGATCCAACAGCCCTTGCATAAATGCGGCGACCAAGGCTTCATTGTTCCACCCTAATTCTGAAGCAGGGGTTCGAAACTGCACAGCATACTGTCCTGCAGATTAGTTGCATTGTTTCAACTGCAAGATAGCTGACCATGCAGAGGATACTCGTCCGGGCTCATCGAAGACCCTCCGGAAAACTGTCAGGAACTTGGTGCTGTTGTTGACCAGGGGATCATTCCTTCCCCATAATGGAGAGGCCCAAGCCAATGCCTGACTGGACAGTAGCAAGATTTTGTAAGCCACCTTCATCCTCCCTGAAGGGAAATTTGCTGCTTGGACTCAAATTGAATTGAGAACTGGTTCAGGAATCCTCGGCAGCCTTTGGGGTCCCCATCATACTTTGCAGGATTCAAAATACTTAATGGCGCGGAAGGAGATGGGACTGATTGTACCGGAGGTGGCTGAGCGGCACCGACTCATTGCATTAGGGTCTGCAAACACTGCATAAACTGAGCTTGGTCTTGTTCTTGTTTCTCGACTCTAGCAAGAAGGTTCTCAAGCAAGTAACATGGGGACAGATTACCAGCAGCATCCATGTTTTTTGGGGCCAGAGTATTCTGGTCGTATTCTGTCGCAACTCTCGGGTGGATAATGGATGAGACTGGTATAGACTTGGCTGTGTTCGACACACAGGTCGTGGCCCTCAGAATAGGTTCCCCAACACCGGCGTCACTAGGGTGGTGCGGGCCGCACTGGGTGACACCATTCGAGGGGTCACACCAAAATAGCAGAGCTGCTGTGCTATTTTGGTGTCACCCCGATGCATGGTGTCACCGTGACATGGAGACAGGCAGGGAGAGATTGTGGGCTTCCCCGGCAGCTGCAGGTGCGCTGGGGAAGCCCACTGTGTGCAGAGAATGGGAGGCGGTAACGCCCCCAATATCGGCACACATACGAAGGCCTGGCTTTGCGGGTTGTGGTCACGCCCCCTTTCTGCGGAGCCACGCTCCCTTTCGGGCGCGCGTGCCTGCGGCACGCACAGCAATTGAGCCTTGCCGCACCGGGTGTCACAAAGGTAAGAGACTCCTCTGTTCCCCTATACAGGTACTGGTGAACTCTAGATGGAGTGGATGAGACTTCAGTGTAATCAGCAGGATGGCTCAGAACCAACAGACAAGACGGTACCAGGGAGCAGACGTATGCAGGTCACAGAGGATAGCCAAGGTCAGAACCAGATATCAAACGCAGTACCAGGGAGCAGACGAAATCGGAGTCAAGAACAAGCCGAGGTCAGGAACAAGTAATGGTATTCACAGGAACACTGGAGTAAGGTATTGGAGCCTATACTTTGACACCTGTCTGTTGCCAGAGACTCCCTCTTATAGGGAGGCATTCAATTCGCGCCACAACGTGCCTTCACGTTTGGCGCGCCTGTCCCTTTAAATCTTACTGCAGGTCAGCGCGCGCGCTTCTAGGAGAGCCACGGCCGCCTGCACTTTAGCAGCCAACAGGGTAGGGAGCCGGACACATCAGCAGCAGGCGCCGGGAACTCCCTGCTGCCTGGGATTCCAGTGCTGCCGGACCCGGTAAGTACAAGCCGGAGTCCGGTGCACTGTGACATTGCTCAGCACATAAAGCACTTCAGGGACACCCTATATGAAATAAGGAGAGCTGGACTCTTTGGCCAGGGACATATAGTTATCTGGTCCCATAACAAATCTTTGGCAGTGGGTTGTGATGCTGGTCCATCCAACTAAGAAGACTGCAGTGGGGCCTCCAGGATCGCTGACAGCTGGGCTCCATAGCAGCTCCATTGGCTTTTCCAACAGTAGTTCCCCCACTTGTGACAATATTTTTAAAGTCTATAGCTTACAGCTGCAGAAAGCAAGGGACTATTTTTAAAGTACAATAGGGATCCTGTTCTTTTAATTGATGGAAGAACTTCACTTACAACTTCCCGCTAATATAAATATGCATAATTTTACCATTATAATAATTATTTTTATAAAAATTACTTCAGCAGAAGTTACTAAATATGTTGCAAAGATTTATTTAGAGTCTGCTCAAAGACTGTAACAAGGATAATGCAACTGATGTTACCGCCCAGGGCACAAAGATAAGGGGGTGGCAGGGTTGCTGCCTCACTGGCGCCTATCTCCAGCTTATAGAGTGCCTAAAGAGACACCTTGCTCACCAGGCCTCCTTTTCTGTGACATTATGTCATGCACTCTGCGGGTAGGGTACAGAAGTGCCCAGGTATTACTGTTCTACATTAGGTTCTACAGTGCTTGAAATGCTTCTGACTACACCGACAACTGTCAGAATCTCGGCAACGGCATCCCGAAGGTAAGTAGCAGGGTTATGGGGAGGGTTAGGGTTAGGCACTAGGGGGAGAGGTTAGGTTTAGGTACCGGGGAGGGATGGTTAGGGGTAGGGAGAGGGGGATACCTATCGACGGGCTTTGGTATCCTAACCCTGTCGGGATGCCTGTGTCGGGATTTTGACCGTCAGGATCGCCAGCATCCCGTACCCAACCCATTTTTAGATCTATTGTGACAATATGACCAATATCTACAGTACATAAGGAATGAAAAATTCATCACAAAAGGGGGAATTCTGAAATACTAAAGAAAGTTATCTCTTCTCTTTGGTAATGTGATATAAAATAAAAGTTACAAACAAATCTAGGTGGACTCAAGTTAATATTCATCTAATATATTATTTTGTTAATGTATTGTGTATCTTATCCATATACATTTCCTAGTTAGTTGCCACGAAAAGGGTTAAGTCTACACATTCATAAATAAGTACAGAATGGTGAAACCTATGTGATGTACACATTTTTTTGAAGTAAACAATACTTTTACAGACTAGCTGTCAGTTTTTTTTGATCTTATGTCTTTTTAAAAGCTGAAAATCTGTCAAAGTCAGAGAAATTTCTTTAATGAATTTAAGGGCAAGTCTTCAAAGGAAGTTGCAATTGAACCTGTAGAAAGGGCCATAGCCTTTGAACTGAGAATAAGTTGATCCTAGATTAGTTAGATCTTTCATTTTACTCCACCTTGTAATCTAGCCAGAAAGATGGAAGCTTTGAGTAGTTCTGACTCTGCAGTGACAGGCTTGGTTAAAAATTGATATATTGTTACAGCTATAAGCCATTTGGATTGGTTCTTTTGGAAGGTGGTGTTGCTCGTACCACAGCGTGCTTCACACCCTAGGCTTCAAAGTTTTTTAATTTTTGCATGTGTTGAATGCTTCGGAAAACTCTTAGGAAATCAATCCCAATTTCGAAGAAGTTTTTATTTTTCTCTCCCATTTTTCACCATCTCCGTCTGTCCAACTCAACATTTCAACACCTAGAGAGGAGAAGATTGCGAGTTAAAGTTACAGAAATCTGGAACATATAACATTTTAAGAGGAAAAAGAAAAACTGAGAAAAGTATGGAAATAGGTGGTGTTAAGTATTAAGTACATATCACATCAACAAACTGATGGGATTGGACTTTACCCTTGTTCCCCAGCTTAGACATTCTCCATATTTTGTTAAGCTTTGCATAAATTCATCAGTATTCTTAGGCATAGTGCCATTCCCAAGAGACAAACAAGAATTTCCTTATTTTCTTTCTTTTACAGGAAAACAATTGGGAATTTCCATTTTGTTGGCTTCCTAATCACTGTGGTTAGTGTTGTTAGCATTGGGTAATACTAAGTTCATTTCAGTGCATGGGTATAACATATCTGCCTGGTCATTGATACCTCAAATAACTAGGCTAGCTGGTGAAATAGAGTGTTGACATTTTTATTTCAAAACTCAATCCCTGGGGGGGTAAAAGATAAATATTTTGCTTATTTTTACGACTCCTAGTTCCCGCTGTATGTTTGCTCTGGCCTAGTTATTCCTAGTGTCTTAGCGACTCACTCTCTTTTTTTTTCCCTCTCTATTCTGCACAAGTGCTGAGACACAGTCGTGTGAAAAAATAAATAAAAAGATTTGAAAAAATGAGCAGGAATCGCTGCCGTAAGGTCACTGCCTACAGTACAATGGAAGTTACATGTATCAGAGCAGTGCTGATTAAATGGGCGATTTTATTTATCCAAGAGGTTTACATCTGGAAGTATTGCTGGGAGCACTATACAGAATATATTTTTTTATTTTTTATTTCTTTTTAGTCCTTTATCCTTTTACGGGTGAGCACACTAAAGCTTATACAGACATACAACAGTAAAGTTAGCAGGCAGATCATCTTGTTAAACCAGTGGGAGGTTTCCTTCTCTCTCTACCTGATTTTACCATCACATGGAATTTGAAAGGTAATTAGCCCCTCCAGTCCCTTCTGGTCAGTTTATGACCATTTTATGCACAGAGGCTAAATGCGGAATGCTGTATTAAAATTTCCAACTGATCTTGCCCGGGGTTATGTGTCTCTATGTTTCATGTTAATGCAAGAGAACAACCGCCAAAAAAGTGAGGGGAATTGACTGTAGTAGGCAATAGCTGAACGCTGCTTTGAAAAATGCAAGCTGCCTTCCCACTTACTGGCCATCATTTACACAGGGCTGTTTTTCAAAAGAATGTGTGATACAAGATTTCTATTTCCCAGGCTGAGGCAGAATACCCACTGTGACATTAGTATAGTGACTGCCCTGAGCTTATAATCAGCTAGTAGGGAACACTGATACCACTCACAAAACTAAATGTCTTTTTTTATGTATAATTGAATATTAATTATAGAATTGAACAACATGATAAAAAAGAAAACTATCCATACACATTTGGGTATGTGTACATTAACTAACAATATATATGTCATTGATTCTAAAATAACCCGTTATTGTGCTTCTCCACTACAGTATTTTGAGTACACTGGATTATATATATATGTATAGTATATATTGAAGCATTGTTGCACATCAGATTGTCAATAAGCAAAGTACATATACATTTGCTGTTGGCGCCTTCAATACACAAGTCTAGTCACGGAACAATTAGAGAGCATTGCAGCCATGGTGGATGAAAGTTAATATTCTAATAATAATGAGGTCAGCCTCAGGGCTGGTGCTACCATTAGGAAGCTTTAGGCAGCTGCCTAAGGGCGCCGGCACCTGAGGGGGAAGTACTGACTCTGCTGGTATAATAATAACAATGTCTCTCACAGAGACATCCTTATTTTACTTAACACTGGCAGTGGATCCTACAAGCCGCAGCTACCGCCCCCTGCACTTATCAGCTGCTGTTTGGCTGAGACTGCAGACATGTCACAGTCTGACATGTCTGATGCAGCCTGCAGCAGCAGCAGTGCCCGATGCTCGCCCCCTTCCCTCTCTGCATGGTGGCTGCTCACTCCCCCGGGACCAGCCACCACTACACTGCTGTCTATCTATACCTTCTCCCGCCCCTACATATCACTTATGAGGGTATTTCAGGGGAAGTAGGCTAAAATGTAGCCTAGGGCGCCGTGACGCCTTGCACCGGCCCTGGACAGCCTACATGCAACAGCTCTTTGCAGCAATTAGTCAGGACTAGTCTGGATTATTTTTTTTTAATAACTGAAGATGGCAATGTTATTACAGTACCACAGTATATGAGGAGGTTTTAACATTTGACTTTTCCAATAATAAAACGTCATATCCCCTGATCCCTTATATTGGAATTTCCCAAAGATCGGTTGTTAACCAAATACTATTCATGTTTACTCCACTTATCTGATAATACAGAAGACATCCCAATTTACCTCTCTACCCAGAACTCATTGCCTTTGCATTACTCTGTGTATTTCTAGTTAAACATAGGAAAAAATGGTCCTCTATTATTTTTCAGATGTCTTCCTGATATCTCTATAATGGTAAATGGCACTATAATTCTACCTACTAGATTGCCTGAGGGATGCAATCGGAAACCGGCTGACGTGATCCTGACAGCCGGCTTCCCGACTGCTTTATCCCGGTGTGGGTTAAATGACAGGCGTCTATATCCCGTTCGTAGTGATGCCGGGCGCCACGAGCGGACAGCCGCGGGGGGGGAGGGTTAGGTTTAGGGCACCCGGGGGAGATTTAGGGTTAGGCGCCCCCCCGGGAGGGTTAGGGTTAGGCTAGGGGGAGGGAGGGTTAGGGTTAGTTACCCCCGGCGGGGGACTTAGGGTTCGGCACCCCCCCCGGGGTTTAGGCAGCGGGGAAGGGAAGGGTTAGGGTTAGGCACTTAGAGGGGGGATTAGGGTTAGGCACTTGGGGGGGGGGGGAGGTTAGGGTTAGGCATCCCTAAGGAGGGTTAGGGTTAGGGGGGTTAGGTTAGTTTTTACTTACCTCAGGACGTTCGGGATTTCCAGCGCTGTCGGGCTTCTGCTGCCGGGATCTGTTCAGCTGTCGGGCTGCTGCTGCCGAGAATCGAACCGTGCGGTCGGCGGTATTTCATACCGATTCCATTGCCTGAATATAAGGCTATAGACCATACCTTTTGCTTGGCCAGTGAGAAGACTATACGAGTTGTACACCCTGCAGTCAATCATTAATTGTTCTACAAGGCTCACCTACAGTTTCTATGCTTCATCTGCTGCTATTCTTTTCCAATCCTTATATTGAAATTTATTCTACAGTGTGTGGGAAGCCAAAGTGCCAAGCCTTGCTTAGAGGTCACTCCTTAACTCCGTCCCACCTATAATGTCAAACTCATCCATAAGTACTCTGCCCAATGCCTTCTGCGCTCTTCCAGTGCCTCTAAAGACTTCCCGTCAATCTCTTCCCATTCACGGCCGCAGGACCTTTCCCTCAATGCTCCTTTTTATGAAACTCTCTACCCCTCCCAATCAGTCTCTTTAACCTTGAAATAAATTTAAATGGTCCCTAATGAATTATTTCTTCATAGAAGCCAATCCAACTTACTGTTCTCTGTAAGCATTGTTCTTACACTAACTCAGGACTACAAACAAAAAAAATAAAAAACAAAAACTCAGTACTACAGTAGCCAATCACACTCCACCTAGCGGCTACAAATGTTATTTTGTTAATTTTAGGGAGCCTTGAAAAGTGATAAAATAGATAGTGATAAAGTTTGAACCAATTAGCTCCTAACTGTCATTTTTCAAACACAGCCTGTACAGTGACAGTTAAGGAGCTGATTGTTTGGTATTTTATCTCCACTCACTTTATCACTTTTCAAGGCTTAGTACATCTCCCCCAATTATTACATATTCCCCAAACTTTTTATATTGTAAGCGTGTTTGGTGCAGGGTCATCTTTGTTTCTGTACTGCTTTACTATCACTGTGCATCATTTTTTGTACAATGTACTGTGTAATATATTGATGCTTAAAAAAATAAATGATAAAATATTTACATGAAAGTTCATTTTTAAATAGAATCACTATTTAGATCTTCATTAAAACCCAGCTTTCATGTAAAATCGATGCAGACTACAGAAATCAAGTTGCAGCTAAACCAGAATGCATATATTCTGTGTGGAAAGTTAAACTGTAAAACTGGCCTCTCTGCTAATTCACTATATTTTAGAAAATAATATAGTTGCTCTCTCAACACTGCCATATTTCCTGAAAACTACATCCCGCATACCAAGTCACTGAGTGCCACATTAGTAATATATACTATCTACGTATGTGCGTGTGTCTAACTGCCAAAATAAACGAAATTTGAAGCGAGAGAAGATTGCTGAATTAATGAACCATTAAGCAATTACCATCCACTCCTGCTTAGAATCACGTAATTGCTGGGCAGACCCAATTGGCCATTACTGGGGCTACCCAGGATAGAGGGAGAGAATTTAAGAGAGTGGTTATTGTTGGGGCACATTTTGGCAGAAGGGAACATTCATGAAGGTGCTGTTTTACACAGAACAGTCCTTCAGGTCATAGCTTGTGTTTGAGAATCCAGCCATCTACGTGAAATGTTCTCATATCTACAGATGTGTCCAGCTACATCATTGCTGCACATGCAGCAAATCGCGCCACGCATGGTGCGAGGCATGCGCCCGCCAGCGGGTACGTGTACTGCGTACGCACCTGCGCCTCCATAGGATTGCATGGTGCGCTCCATAGCGTACCTTAGCATATGACGCTGCGGTTTATCGCATAGTGTGATGCGTGCGCACGTTTGTAGCGTGATCGGCAAAGGTGTAGCTGTACACATCTGTATCACAACACCCGTGTTCATTGTAGAGGTTACACTCTGTTAGCATGGAAGCAAACAAATCAGTATAGCAGGTATGCATAAAAGATAGCAATGTAAACCAGTTACTCTGCCACATTCATGCATCTGAGCTATGTGCAACCATATAGCTCAATATAGGTTATTTCCACCTGCCTCATTGCTGTAGAACCTCACTACACAGGCAGGCTAAACGTCTTTTGTAGGAATTAGGAACATTTGACATCAATCTTTTCAGCTGTGCCTGGTATCAATGCAGGAACCTTCAATTCATAATCTGCAACAGTACACTCCATACGTGACACCGCTTTGAAATCTCAGCTTAGGTCTCCTACTGTCTATATGAACATTTATTTATACGTATACGGCAAAGCAACCTTTATAAACATATAGACACGCCATGGATGCACCAAGCTTGACTGTAATATATTGTTACTTATTTTTCTTTTTTGTTCTTGATACAAAGCGGACTTGAAATAACAACTGTATCACAGTTTTGTGGCTCTGCTACTAATTTGGGATATATTCCCGAGGCCTCCTTTAGGCAAAATAATGTGGTAGTTATTAAGTGCATCCTAAGAAGCCCTGGAGAATCATATGCTAAGGAAACAAGGGGGGGAAACAAATGAATTTCTATCCCCCAGTCAGATATTTGATATTGATGACCAGGATGTATATAAAAAGGAGAAAGGGGAATTAGGCAAATGGATAGCAAATTAGACGTTTCTATGCACATACCTGACAAGTATCATATACTGCAAACCAACAAATGGATATTAACAAGAAGTATCAAATGGTGTTAGGTACATACTAGTCTATTATTGGGTCTATAAAAAAAAGAAATTAGCTGCAGCAGAATATCGTATCTCACCGTTTATAGGATGACCGGTAAGGCAAGGAAATATTTGATATGCTGCAACGGAAAGTCAGCTCTGAGTGTGAGCTTTCATTTTATGCACAGAAAACGTATCTGCGATGTACTCATTACCTTGCTATGTCAATTATTAAAACTGATCTAAACAGAAAATGTATTGATATGCTGTAATATAAAAGGCACTGCTTGGACAGCAGATAATTATGAACAACTACGTAAAATGGCCTTTAAATTGTTTTTTTTGTGTGTGTTTTTTTATCTTCCTAAAAGTAGCCATAATGTATAATATCTATAACGAGAAATGAGCAGAGTTGATGACGAGAGGAATGCATAAGCAAATAGCAATATATTTTAATTTAACGAAAGTCATTTTTGCTACAAAGAAAAATTGCATTTGCTTAAGAAATCCAATAAGGTTTTTTTAGAAAAAAAATAAATCCTGTAGCTTTTATGATAATGGACTTCTAAAGGGTCTTAAATGTATTTTTATACTGTGTTGGTCCCGGGAGGTGTGGGGGTAGGGGGTGAGGGTTAGTGTTGTGAGCAATATGAGTAAACGGCAGCTACTCTGTACAACAAACATTCCTTACTAATGATTTCAATGATCCACTAGTTCCACTTTTAATTGTATAATCTGTGCAGATGTTTAAATCAGATTGTGCTTCAACATTAATTTAAAGGCTCATTGTTCCAGTTCAGTGTACAAAATTTCCAGAGGTCACTGATCCAAGCCACTGGCATGCCTCTTGTAGTGTAAAATGCTGGACTGTGAATTACATAATTGCTATTAATTACATAATTATAGTGTTTAAATGTGTAGGGGTAAAGGTTACAGTTACATTTTGAAGCCACGGGAGGTTACGTGACATTGGGCAATAGACTCACCTACAGCTTCCTAAACTTTCTGTGAAATCTGTGTACACTCTTGTACTGCTCTGTCCTTGACCTCGAGAATTAGGAGATTGTGGGGAATTATGGCTCAACCACAAGTGATACTGTTACAAATAATTTGTCTGTTATTAAAGAGTACAGTGTTAATAATGAAAAAGGGGCAAGAAATGTGTCAAGGTAATTAAATGTTTATTATGAGTAGCCAGGCCAATTGTGGGATATTTGTAATAGGAAGATTAATTTATACAGGAAGCAGGAAACAAACTGCAGGTTAAGTGAATACCCAGTTATTATATTTTTTTTAGGTAGCATGATTGAGCCGAATGAGTCTCTAACATTTAAATACAAACAACACAACAAGCAAAAAAAAGGTACTTTTCAAAATCCTCTTCTAAATATAAACACAAAAATATAAAAAAATAAAACAAAAATACTTATTGTGAAATTATTAATATTTTTTTAAATATCTGTAATATAAAATGATTTTTTTTTTTTACATAATTCCAAATTTATTATAATATTGTACTGGAAGCATCATGCTCAGGCCCAATGATAACTTTTTGGTACTCTAGTCTGCAATTGCTGTTTGCCACCTTTTCCTCATTTCAATCCTTATGTTCCATGGGACTAATCTCTACAACACTACATTTCTGGAATTTATTGTATTATATTCTATTAGTAGTTTACCATTTTCAAATATGTTCTATGTAAGAACGCATATATAGGAAAAAAAATGTGGAAAAGTTAAGAAACAAAAAGCCACATTTCATCCCAAAATGTCTGCCACCCTTGACCTGGGTTTGTGTGGCCTTTCCACAAATCTGGTCCAGATCATGTTCTGTAACTTGAAGCATAAACAGCTGTAAAACTTGCTTTAGAAATATAGAAAGCCATAAGAATGGAAACAGGAAGCGACTACTGCATCTGGCAAACTGTTTTAACCAATTATAGCAAAAATGTTTAGAATAAGGAAATAAATGTAACCAAAATGGGAACAAATTTTAACTAATATATAAAAGGAAAATGCTGATTATTGGTCATTTTTATATTTGCATATCATTTTAAAAGTTACAGTACCTGTTACCTGGTGGAGGCAGCCATTGTGTGTGCTCAAGAAGATCAACCTATTCGTTCCCAAGAAAATAATAACATAAGTTAATGTATATCAGTGATGACTTTACAAGTTAGTAACTTGACAAGCGGCACAAACTTTTGTTCATTACACAATATTGCAGCTTGCACTGTTAATATCAGTTACACTGAAATGATTGATACATTCCTTTACCAATACATTCCTTTACCAATATGCTTTGTGCATATTCAAATGTAGTATAGCTCAATACACTTGGTCAATGTGGTAAAGCAGATGCTTTAGGATGGAATTGAACAAATTGTCAGTAACCTGGTTCAGTTTTGTTCTATGTATTAAATATGAAGAAAACATTTTCATGATTTTAAAGAGCACAAAAGGGAATTACTGTGAGTGAGCACACAATTACTGAGACAAAAAACCACATAGACTGTCTTGGGGTATTTTCCTAGTAACTTTGCCTCACCATGGGATGGGGTGTGAGTATTTTTTGGAGCTAAGGATATTTGTTTGTGTATTGTTGCTTCTATATAATACCCTAAAATAAGTTTACTTTATGTTATTTCTATCTAAAATATTTATTTAGAAACCCTTTTTGTTTATGCAGATGATCCCGTCTCTGCCGGAGTCACATCGTCACGACAAGATCTCATGCTGTACATTGATCATCTATCCAACCTTTGCCTAGAGTGAGAACCCCAGAACTTTGATCTATACTGTGCCAGTTAGGGAAAGAGGAACAGGAGGAGGAGATGGAAGACTTCTGATGACAACAAGGAACAATGATTAACACCAGAGCAGGTAATGGTTTTTATAGTGAATAGCATTTTGGAACCTGACAAAAGGTCTGTATAATATATAATTATAATGTTATACTAAAATATTTATTCACATTTACGAATATGTCCCAAGAGTTACATGGGTTCCTCAGATCTATGCGAGCCGGCATAGATAAGTAAGTGTAAGCCTGGTGATATGTCATTAAGTGCATCATCATGCTTTAGGCATCGATTGGTGTTCTTCATCATACTGTTCATGATGATGATGGTTGGTGTTTTCATAATAAATAATAATAACAAAAGGCGTGGACATCCCCTAAAAGTGCTGGCGGTCCTAGCAAAATCAGGAGTACAAACAACATGGGGTTCCTTTAAGAAAAATGCTATTGTTGGGGTCACTCTAGCAGAGAAACCATAGGATGGAGTACCCCTACCATAATGTTCCCCAGTCATAGCCTATGCAGCTCAGGGCTGCATTGACTAGTGCAGTGGTTCTCAAACTCGGTCCTCAGGACCCCACACAGGTCATGTTTACCAGGTCACCCAGCAGGTGCACAGGTGTATTCATTACTCACTGACACATTTTAAAAGATCCACAGGTGGAGCTAATTATTTACTTGTGATTCTGTGTGGAAACCTGGAAAACCTGCACTGTTTGGGGTCCTGAGGACAGAGTTCGAGAACCTTGGGACTAGTGGAAAAAAATATGTGAGCCACTCCCTCTGGGAAAAAGCAAATACCAGGGCTCTTCCAACACCTAGTTTGTGCTGGGTTTGGGTTAATATTTTTTTTGTTAATGGTGTTTTATTGCTGATGATCTACATGTGCCAACAAGCTCTGTCAAGTCCAAAGTGTTGTGGGTATGCAGGCACCTGTAGAACTAAGTATGTACATTCGCTTTCTGGGCATGTGCAGTGCGCAATATACACCTCGCCAACTGGCATAGTGCTCTGTCCGCAGCTCTTCCTTTATCTGTGTAATTCTTGCTTCTTTAGAAATGTAGAGTAGTTATTTTGTTATAATAGCTGTGTATTCTGGATGGTAACAAATCTCCTATACGCAGTTTATTTGAATGTATAATCTATTTGCCTGGTCCAGAACCACATACACTACGTGGCCAAAAGTATGTGACATACCTTCTAATTAGTGTGTTTGGCCCTTTCAGCTGCAGTAATTGCTAGGTGCATAAAATGAAGCATACAGCCATGCAATCCCTAGTGGCAGGCATTGGCAGTACATTGAGTTATACTGAAGAGCTCAGTGACTTTCAACATGGCACTATCATAGGATGCCACCGTTCCAACAAGTCAGTGCATTAAATGGATTCCCTGCTAGGTGAAATTTGACAGACAATAGTTTTGAGCTCTTAACTTTACAAATGAATTTCAGATCAAATGAACGATCTTTTTACTCCTACACCTATAATTGGATATGGCAGAAAGAATAAGCAAGGTGCCAGTTTTTGGAATAAAAATGACTTTATAAATTATTGTCCTAAAAATACATTTAAACTTACAAGTAAATCAGAACATAAATATGCATATAATACGTTAATATACTTTTACTGATCATCCACTTTAAAACTACCTATATGTCGCTTTGCATGAGACAAAATAAAACAATGACCACTTGTATATATATCTCACTCCTACTAGAAGATGTGAGTTATTCACTTTAAGAAACACCTCTCATACACCAATTACGGAATGTTTATGCAAATTTTGTTGGTTACCTGCAGTAGTATAGTATAAAGTCACAGATTCTTTTCCGCTATAAGGCTCCAAGTTGTATACACATGTAAGATGCCTGTTTATCGTTGGGCAATCTTATGGGTCACAGTATTAGGAGACCCCAGGAGATGTACTCTCCACTGTGCAACTCCAGAGATTCCGGGGTTTCCAGCACATTACGAAAGTCCAGCAAAAAGAGGGACAGCACAGCGGCGTACTGCAATAAATGATCCACAGCTCTGGGTATGTACCTCTCGACTTTGCAGTCCTGCCACTGCTAGCGAGCCCCGTATAGCTGCGACTCCTGCTAGAATAGATCCTTCCAATTAAGCCAGGCAGAAAAGATTGAGTCAGTACTGTTATTGTGAAGTGGAATTGTCTAAGAGCAACAACAGCTCAGCCACGAAGTGTTAGGCCACACACTATCACAAAACAGTTTCCAATAGTAAGTTACTTGTGTGGCACTGAGGGGCCCTTTCATCATCACTAACAGGGATATTCAATATGGGAGTGAAAACACAGTTTTTGCGTTAATATCGCACTTATGACGTCATTATCGCAGGTTTTAGTTTTACACCGTATTCAATTTCAAAGACTTTACGCAAGTTCGAAAAGTCTTTGATAAAAACGGGGATAACTTTTCACCATTGAATAGGTGTCGAAAAAAAGTGCAGAATTGGGGTTCAGGGGTACAGGCTTAAAAAAAATAGCCTGCACCCCTGGGAATTACATTTAAAAAAGAACTGTGTCAAAAGAAGTTTAAAAAAAAAATAGGGACACCCCAAAAAATTAATTTAAAAATTGGAGTGAAAAAAAAAAAATGGGAAAAAATTGTTTAACAATAGGGAAATAGGTTCAGGGCTATTCTGCAAGTATGCGGCAGGTGTTTTCTAGAATAGATTTATAGCGGCAGGTGCACAATTGTAGAATTTTTAAAAACTTACTTTAGGGACATCAAAATATGCTAGTACCCATTTTCATGTACCCCAAATTTGATGGGACCACATAAAAAAATGAAAAAAATAACTGCTCTTCTGCATCACTTATTCAATGTCGGGAAAAAACACCTGCTGCGGCTATTTAAATCCCCGACTTTCATTTAAAGGCTAAAACGGGGGTACCCATAGTGATCCCCCATGTTTTTACAACTTTAGGGGCGTCCTACAATTTTTTTAAGGAAAAATTCGTAACTTTACGCAAATCCAACTTCGCATGCTCCCATTTTCGTTAATTTCATATTGAATACGGGGATAAGCGGGCGCGCGCCCGATACTTTAACGCAGGTAAAAGCTCCGATATGAAACGTAAACTTCGACAGCGAAGTTTACGTTTCATATTGAATACCCCTCTTAAATGTAAACAAAAATAAACATTTTCACTTTTATTTGTAAAATGCAAGTATCAGGGATATTCATGACACAGGTAATGCAAGAGATGTCACTCATATCTCCTGCTTACCTTGCAGTCCCGAAACTGTCCATACACTACTATGGGGACCTTTGTTCATCAGAAGCTGAAAGCTTTAGGAGTTTGACTGTAGGAACCTATGGCATCCTCATATTGCGTTGCATCCCGGAGCCCTGCTATGTCCTATGGAAGGAGGTACAGGTTGCGAAGAGGGTTCAATCAGATCCCGCACCTGACCCGGCCCTTTCCGTGTGTGAACTCAGGTCATGCATGTGCACCTTGTAGTTTAAAGTTGCACGCTACTAATTAGCTGCGTCAGTGTTAGAAGGGACAGCTGCTTTTCGTGGGGACAGCTGCAAATCACGGTGAGTCTTATACCAAAGTATCAGGGAGCAGATGGCTCATATTAATGCCCTTTAGCCATGCTTCAACTACATGATTTGGAATAATTAAATAACATGTTGGTGTAACTGAATTTCTCTTGATATGGACTATAACATGAAGCTCCTCTGAATTACTTTGTCAATTTTTGGCAGAGATTTTACGTAAAGTATGCAGCATACTTATTTAATATATATATTTATCTTACTGTACATTAAAAATATGTGCTTAATTGTGCCAGTTATAGAAATGTATATTCTAGACATAGTTCTATCTTCTCACTCTGTTAGAGCAGACATAGTAACTGGCCATAAGATTCCGACCAGGGCACTATCTGTGTGGAGTCTGTATGTTGTCTCCGAGTTTACTTATTTTCTCCAGGTACTCCTGTATCCTCCTACGTTCCAAAAGCTTGCCAGTATGCTAATTGACTAAATTAATCCTTGTAGTGTGTGTGTGTGTTTGTGTGTGTGTCAGGGAATATAGATTGTAATCTCCATTGTAACCTTCATTGGGGAATGGACTGCTTTGAATGACTAATAATTATCTGAAATGCGCTGTGTTATATGTACATGCTATATAAATAATATAATAATTATATTTATTATTATATTTATAATTAATAAATAAAATAGGTACTTTCTATCTCCTTACCTGCTTCATGTAAAATTTTAGTCCTTGCGGACCTGTCATGACTCCATGTTTCACGTCCCATAACTAATAATGTCACAGATATCCCTTGCCACCAGACCATGACTGAAAGCTATTGTATTATATTGTATTGTGATCAGGGCTGTAACTAGGGTGGTGCGACCAGTGCCATGGCACAGGGCACCACAGGACAGGTGGCGCTGTTTGGGAATGTCAATTTTCCTGTTTATTATCATTCTCACTTGTAGCTTCCTCTTCTTTTATCCCCAGCATCTCCTGGGCTCCCCTATCTCTTCCCTGGCCCTTCCCCAGGAGACCATGCCTCTTTTTCAGGTGCACTATCTTATGACCCTATTTAAAAAATGGGGTGGGGGGGGCAATGCTCTCTCTGGCACAGGGCACCAAAAAGTCTAGTTACGGCTCCGATTGTGACACTAATATTGACAGGAGAGCTCTGAAAGCAAGAAAAGGAACACTTTTGTTTTCACTGGCAATCCGATTCTACATTATGTTGGGTTGCGTCAAACTTGTCTACTCTCCCGGAATTTGCGAGAGGTTCCCAATTTTTCAGGTAGCACCTCGCACCCCCGGAAGAGTAATCAGATATCCCGCCCATTTCCTAGTGAAGTGGGCAGAATGGGGAGATTTTATGGGTTATTCATGAGTCCGTAGAGATGGGGCAGGGCTAAAATGACGCGAAACACGAATCGTGGCCTTTCCCTTGTGATGGGGCAGGGCCTAATGATGTCTACAGTTCAGCCCCGTCCCCGAAGATGTTAGTAGTATCTCCTCTCCGGGCTTCTCCCGGGGAGGAGTTTTGTAAAGTCAGCAAGAATGGGTTACGTGTCTTCCATCCTTTCAATGCCCTTTACAATCCAGCTGTTTCATTTTCTAATTTAATCCATACTTGCCTACCCTCCCGATTTGGTCAGGAGCTTCCCGAAAATCGTGTGCAGCTCCCGGCCTCCCGGGAAGGCAGGCAAGTCTCCCGCAAGCTACCGACACCTCCTGTCCCAACCTGCGATCAGTGAGAATCCCCAGGAAGCGGGGGGCCTGTGACGCGATTCTTGCCGAATCGTGTCATTTTGGCCCCGCCCCCTGCTTCACAATGCTGGGATTATTGGCATTGTGTAGCGGGGGTGGGGCCAAAATGACGTGCACGTGTGGCCACGCCCCCGCTATGCCCACAACACCCGACCACCCCCCCCGATTTTGCCAATCTGGCTGCCCCCCTCCTGGAAGGGGCAGCCAGAATGTCGGCATGTCTGATTTAATCTATTGTGTTCATTTTTAATCATATTGAAGAGTATTAATGATCTTTTTTGTCCTGCTGTCTAACATTGGGCTATCTGATTCCGCCTGAATTTTCATACATGCATCTGAGGTGTGACATGTAAAACTGCATTTATGATCGCTCTCCACTACAAACACTTGATGGGAGATAATCCTGTGCCAAGACCATCTGTAGTTACTGCTATGTCTGAGTTTCCACCTTGCCCATCTGATCACGTTGGTGGCAGTAGACAGAATTAGCGGAAGACTTGCAAAATTTAAGGTCAATACTATATTGACGGCCAGTAATGTCCTGGCCTTTAGGTGACTCTTCAATATCTTGTTATCTGGCAAAGTGCATCAATAAGGTAAACCGCATTATCAAAGAAAGGGGTAATTATGACCAGGTATCTAATAACTTGGTAATACCTTCCATTATGGAAGTATGCAATTTGGCCACGACTGGACCAACTTTGATGCCCTTAAAGTTGTCATCTAGTCTAAGAGCAACAGCCAGAGGGTCAAGAGCGAGGGCGAAAAGGAGGGGAGACAGCGGGCACCATGGTCTACTGCCCCTATGAATTTGAAATGGCTCTGATAAATAACCCCCACTCGCTACCTATGTCGAAAAACCAGCATAGAGGAATTGCCAGGAATTCTTTTTGAGTTTGCATCTGATTTAATTTTTCTTTAGCATTTTTATAATGCATACATAGTCTAGTGCAGGATACACCTAATATTGTGGAATATAGTGACTGCTTATTAAGAGATACATTACAGGACTTGATATAGAGTTAGTGCAAATTGCTCTTTTATGTACACAAAAATGCAAGTATTGCGCTTACAGTCCTTTACACTTAGATAGATAGAATGGAGGATAGCGTGCCAGCATTGGTTGAGTACAGTAAGGTCTTGTCATAGAATGTGTCGCCCTATAAATAAATGATAATAGTAGTAAAAATTCAGACCAAAACAAAGATACACATGTGCCTGTCAGTAGACCTGCAGGCAGGGGCGGATTGGGATGGAAAACCAGCCCGGGAAATTTATGGAAGCAGCCCTAATTGGGGCGTGATCTGATGATGGGGCGTGGTCTGAGGGGGGCAGTATCTTACCTCATAGGGCCTGATTCTGAGTTGGATGCAGTTGGGGCCTTCCTTGTGTCTTTTGCTTCAGTTTCATCTGTGACTATATGCTAATGCCGCTTCCCTGGTGTACATCCGTGCGACCTAATATGGAAGGACTGAGATGCCCGCTGTCAGTGTCTACAGACACTGCAATCATGCTATGTGCATCTTTAGATGTCACTATCAGTCGTACCAGCCCTATGGTAGGTGCAGATTATCCGTCTGAGTTTGGCCCCTAATGTGAACAATTCAACATCTCTATACACAACCACTTTCAGCAATACGTCTGTGTCACACCCATACAACGCTACATCTGTGTCTGATTAGCCAAAAACCTGTAACTGCCCAGGAAAGCCCAACACATTTCTAATACACTTCTTCATGTGCACATCTAAGTGTTGCGACTCTGTACCACACCATCAGGATGTATGTGCCGTGCAGACCAGATGAAAACATTGCTTCACTGCATACAGCATTGTCACTGTGTCTGACTGAGAATCAGGCCCACAATGCTGTATACTACTATGCCATAGTGCTGCTTGCTGTATAAAATAACTACAAAAGGGCCATGCATATTTACATAATATCACTCCCCTTCTATCAGCTGATCTCACTCACTATAAAAACCTTCAGAAGTTCAATAGAATATAGCAATTATCAAAAAATAAATACATTTATAAACATCCTGCCTAATCCAAATTTGCCCGAATTTCATGAATCCGAATAATTCCAAGTCGCAGTTCTGATCTTTTCACGGTTCAGAATTTAGTTTTTAAATCCGAGTTTCAGGTTTTGGATTGCATAAATTACATGATTTTAGCTGTTTCTAAAAACTTTTTATCAATTTTTTTTTTTTTTTTTAAGCCCCAGATCTGTAACCTAAACACGTACAATGGGTGCAACCATGTGTTTGCATATGAGACAAATCTTCTGTGACCCATCACCTGGGTATAATGTACCTACACCATCAATATTAAATATATGGCAATTAATGCATAGAGGGATAGATGGACAGATATGCATGTTTTTTGTAAGTACACAGTGATGTGGGAACCCTTTATTTATAAATGTAGAACTAAACTAAACACACCATATAAAAATCGATATGCGTATTTATGTAAGGGTAAATGTAGGACAGATAAAGGCACTTAAAGTAAGAAAAGAGGGAGTGACCTGCGTCGACACACTGGAATGGTGCCCACATGTGAAAGTAAAATATTCAGCTCAGACAGGATGTCCCTACTGCCGCTTATAATGGGTTACTGTGATCGCTGATCCTCTAAATGCTGGAATTATGACACACAATACACTATGTATGACACATATAATGGGTTACTGTGATCGCTGATCCTCTATATGCTGGAATTATGACACACAATACACTATGTATGACACATATAATGGGTTACTGTGATCGCTGATCCTCTATATGCTGGAATTATGACACACAATACACTATGTATGACACATATAATGGGTTACTGTGATCGCTGGTCCTGTATATGCTGGAATTATGACACAGAATACACTATGTATGACATATAATGGGTTACTGTGATCGCTGGTCCTGTATATGCTGGAATTATGACACACAATACACTATGTATGACACACATAATGGGTTACTGTGATCGCTGGTCCTGTATATGCTGGAATTATGGTACACAATACACTATGTATGACACATATAATGGGTTACTGTGATCGCTGATCCTCTATATGCTGGAATTATGACACACAATACACTATGTATGACACATATAATGGGTTACTGTGATCGCTGGTTCTGTATATGCTGGAATTATGACACAGAATACACTATGTATGACATATAATGGGTTACTGTGATCGCTGGTCCTGTATATGCTGGAATTATGACACACAATACACTATGTATGACACATATAATGGGTTACTGTGATCACTGGTCCTGTGTATGCTGGAATTATGATACACAATACACTATGTATGACGCATATAATGGCTTACTGTGATCACTGGTCCTGTGTATGCTGGAATTATGATACACAATACACTATGTATGACGCATATAATGGCTTACTGTGATCACTGGTCCTGTGTATGCTGGAATTATGATACACAATACACTATGTATGACGCATATAATGGCTTACTGTGATCGCTGGTCCTGTTTATGCTGGATTTATGATACACAATACACTATGTATGACGCATATAATGGCTTACTGTGATCGCTGGTCCTGTATATGCTGGAATTATGATACACACAAAACACTTTGTATGACGCATATTAATGCTGGTAAAGTGATAATTATGTCCTCTTCATGGATTGACCACACTTGCTCTATAATCAAGCATTTGGAAACCCCCCTCTAGTAATGTACTCATTCTTCATTTAAAGGCCCGTGAGTGCCGCTGATATTTATGTGGCACTCACACATACCTCCCACCATGACCCTCTCCAGGAGAGACACAATGCTCTGGTCCTGGACTTCCCTGGTAATTTATGATTGGTGGCGGCTCAGAGTTGGGGCTGCAGTACAGTCCAATATTCAAATAGGGGAGTCACACCAACTGCCAGTGAGTCCCAGTCAGTGATGTTTGGCAGTGTGTGAAATGAGTTAGTGTGGCTCCCCTATTTAAATTTTGAACTGCGCTGCAGCCCCACCTCTTACCAGGGAAGTCCAGGACCAGAAAGTCATGTTGGGAGGTATGCTCACAGGTCATATACCAGGTCATATACCAGGAATTCACAGAGAGATATCTCTTATTATCCCCACACGTGCACCCAAGCGTTCTTCATGGCGCAGGATGGTGACATCACCAGCACACGCCACAGGCTAGGATGGTAACCATGGTAACACGTCCACAGCCACACACCCCGATCTCCCCGCAATTTGTTGGAGTTATACTTGGGCTTGGAACGTGGAACCTGGATGACACCTGGGCAAGTAATGACAATATAATATGGAGTGCCAGCATGTTTGCATTTTATATATATATATAATATATATATATATATATAAACACACACAACACACATTTTCTATAAATAGCATAATCACTTCTGGACAATTAATTGCTATATGTGCAACCTACATAGATGTCAGTATGCAAGATGGGATGTTTTTACTATCCCAGCAGTCGGAATCCCGGTGCCAGAATCCCAGCCACCGGCATCAAAATGGTAAGTATTCGGGTTAGGGGGAAGGTTAGGCACTAGAGGGAGGGATAGGGCTAGGCTGTAGGGGGAAGGGGGTTAGGATTAGGCTGCGGGGAGAGAGTTAGGATTAGGCTGCAGGGGGGATGGTTAGGGGGAGAGTTAGGGGTTAGGACATTTTAGGACACTAGTTGGGTCAGGATATTGACTATTGGTTTACAGATTGCAGGTATTCCGTACCCAACCCTGCATGATATATAAGTAAAACAAAAACATAGGACACCTTGAAAATTATATATATCATTCTAATTATGATTCTTTCAATACTTTTTAACGCAGAGCAGCAATACAACTCCCCAAAATCAGTGTGGGATACTTAAACCATAGGCTGCTGCATTCAGCATGCTTAGTATAAGCAAAGCTGGCACATTAACAAAGACTCAAAGATATGATATTTGGCTCACACTACTTACAATAACCGACATTAAATGCTGATGGACTTAATATACAGAATCAAAATGTTTAAAACGCTCCAATGTGCTTAATCTACAACATGCAGTGAATATCTGCCCTAAAAGTTTGTCTAATAAGGCCTAGCAATCATCTGTATATCTATCAGTCTTCTATTGTGTCATAGGCAATACTAGCAATAATGAAAACACAATAATGCATTCAATATACTTTAACACTTATTAATACTGATTGCTAATTTATCTTCTTAAATAAGAACAAGTTGGCTGCAGGTTAATGTAGTAGTGAATAAACAAAATATATTTCTGTGATAGAATTATACTTGACTCACATTATACTACTTATCTGAGGGCTGGCAGTCAAGTAAGAAAAGTGTAATTTACAGACTTCCACCCGAAGTGGGATAATACTGACATTACCTACATATGGTGACATTATAAAATCTGGATAACATCAGAATGTAATTCTGAGTCAGCTTTCATTCCAGGTGAATCCAGGTACCAGGGCCAGCTCCTGGCATGTTCCGTTTTTGCGGTCACGCAGGGGCGCCGGGAGTCGGCTGAAAAATGTCTCCACCCAGCTACGGCTCTTATAATATAATGGGGGAGGGCGCAGTGTAGGGAAGGGGCGGAAGTGGAGCACGGGACACCGCTGTGTGCCGAGTCACTTAGCACCGGGGCCCTGCTGCCAGGTACAGCTTGTGACTTACAGAGTGCCTCTGCCTGAGTCCCGCGGGTGGCTGTCCTGGCACTGCTTCTTCTCCTCTTCCCGTTTCCGGATCCTGCACTGGCTCTGGCCACCGGCGTCTGCTGGAGGTGAAGGCGGAGCCGTGAGGTGTCACTCACGTGCTCCCCAATGGCCTATTGGAAAAGCTGCTGGGACTGGCCATCCGCAGCAGCCTTCCCACGACCAATTCACATACTACTGCTGATGCTGTTAGTTTCGCGCATGCGCAGAAGCTCATGATGGCTGCCCGTTCGGAGCTGAACTCCGTTCGCGGTAGCGGTTATCAGAGCTTCCGGCCGGTCAGTCAAAGTGCAAAGCGGCCCACCAGAGGGACTAGGGGACCGGCCCAGCGGGAACTATCCCGCTGTCGCGGTGGCCCAATCCGCCCCTGCCTGCAGGTGCTAGAACCCTGGTGCAAAATACGCATTGGTGATGATGGCAATTGGCAGTCGCTTCTGATTGGCGTCTTGATCCCTCTCGCTGTTACTATTATTAGTGTGGTTGCTGCGATTTATTTAAATTATTTATTTGATATTTGTAATCAGTCCGTGGTAGGAGAACAAATTCTAGATTTATTGAAGAGGAAAGCAGTGAATGATTGCATTTATTTGAACTTTACTAGTACTTTTATTGTGTATTTGTGTCTGCATTTAAATGTATTTACCATGGTATATTCTAATTCATATTTATGAATAATACTGGTCATAAACAAGACAGACTGTGTTACGTATATTATACATCATAGAAATACTACATTGTGTACTGTAGTGTTAAGGTGCGTACACACGGGACAATTTTCTCCCCAAATGAAACTAGTCCTGTGTGTCCCTGGCAGGGGTGTGCTCAGTGTTGTTAACAACACTGAGCACAACACTGAACAAAATCAATAACGATTTTGTTCAGTGCCGGGCTCCCTCCCTCCCTCATCCCCAAACATGTTCAACCTGACATTATCGTCAGGTTGGACAGGAGGTTCGGGCGATGAACGGCAACTACCAACTGTAAACGGGAGCGCGCATTGGTAGTTGCCATTCATTGTTTTGGCCCAGAAACTGAACGATTTTTTAAACGACTGAACGATAACGGCGTCGTTATCGTTCAGTCGTCCAAAAAAATCGTCCCGTGTGTACGCACCATTAGTATTTATACTAACACTGTCAAGCCACATCTCCTGATGTACTACTGATGTCTCCTGGCATAAAGTGGCGCATAAGTTACCCTTGCCGTGCTGCACGCATATTCAGATTCATTAAGCTCTGTAACAAGTGCAAAATATACTTTGTTTTGGCACATTTTACACCTGCTTTTACTGCGTAAAAAAGCATCCAACGCTACACGAGCCCCTGTATGTGCTCATTTGATCCATGAAGACATTTTTTATCGCTCAATATGCATTTGTTACCATTGTCCTAATCTTTTGCATTCAGGTTAATTTGTGCATGCTGATTGAAAGCCTGTGTGCATTTGTCTAAAGCAGTGATTTTCAACCTTTTTCAACTCGAGGCATACTACGCAAGATTTTAAAATTACCAAGGCTCACCATCCGGCGATGCGGCGTGCGCAACCTATGAAAAAACATAAAAAAACACACCCATTGGCCTCCACAGTAATAAAACACACTACATTGGCCTCAACAGGAATAAAACACACATACACTGGTTCCAGAGAAATAAAACGCACATACATTGGCCCCCACAGGAATAAAACGCACATACATTTGCCCCAGAGAAATAAAACGCGCGTACATTGGCCCCCACAGGAATAAAACGCAGATACATTGTCTCCCACAGGAATAAAACACACATACATTGTCTCCCTCAGGAATAAAACACACATACATTGGCCCCAGAGGAATAAAACGCACATACATTGGCCCCAGAGATATAAAACATACATACATTGTCTCCCACAGGAATAAAACACACATACATTGGCCCCAGAGATATAAACCACACATACATTGTCTCCCACAGGAATAAAACGCACATACATTGGCCCCAGAGATATAAACCACACATACATTGTCTCCCACAGGAATAAAACACACATACATTGGCTCCCACAGATAAAAAATAACATTGGCTGGTCCCCACAGAAACCAACAAAAAAAACACATTGTTGACCACATAGAAAAAATAAAAACCACATTGCTCCCCACAAGAACAAATCACTCTGGCTCCCACATAAAAAATAAATTTACATATTCCTGGACCTACCTGTTCCTCATCAGCTGGGAGTACACACAGTGCAGAGCCCTTATAGCTTATAGCAGCTTGTAGACCTGTCAGCAGTGTCCGGGCGGGCAGGAGGGAAGGGCTGGCTGGCTGACTGGCGAGCCGCTGGCAGGAGGGAATGGCTGGCTGGATGACTGACAGGCGGGAGAGAGGGAAGGGCTGGCTGACTAACGGGGTGGGGCAGGCGGGCAGGCAACACGGCGTGCGTGACCTGTGGTGTCATGCCGCTGCATCTAGGAAGGTCACAGCCCGGGCGCGTCTGAGCCTCCCAAAGGAGATCAGCGGCAGCGCCGCCCAGTCCACAATACTGTAGTGATCAGTGGCTCTCGCGCCGCGGCACATTTCACAACCGAATAGCGGTCTAAAGGAATGAGTAGGCTTGTTGTGTCCACTTGCACCCTCCATCTTTTTTTTCTCTATAGTTCACCCCGTTCTATTGCCTATTTTAATCTAGAAAAGGACTTTTATACTACATAATTGTCCCTTTTTGATGACATTTTGTGTGTTTGTTATCAGTGTAGAAGACTGCTGGGAACATACTAAACATGCACTTTCCGGGCTAGAATGCTTGGAAGGTGGGTTCTAACTTAGATTCAAAGTGCGGCATCATCGTCTAATAGCTCACAGGAGACAGAGATCCAGAACATTAATGTCATTATCTCTTCCAATGTCTCCTCTCCTTTCATCATGAATATGGCTTCTGGCAAACTTGTATTTTCCATTTATCGTACATGGCGGCTCTTTTGATTGAAGCCTAATTGAGCTTTTAATATGAACCTCTTCTAAAGCTGTAGGCACAGAACATTTCAGACATTTGTTTATACAACATGGAACATACAGTACTTGCAGCTTCACTTTGCTCTTCCGGAGGTTTACACACGTGTTTTCGTATACACAAATTCTCATCAATAACTGGACAACAAGAGTGGATATGCTGATGAGGGAACAGTGACTTTATTCCCTGGGATCATTTGCAACTTGTGGTATACTGAGCTGCATCTATATTGTTTGGATCATGGGAATGTAATTGTGAGTTCCTAGCACAATTGTTATAATAATAAATTAGACAAAAACAAAAGGACTTTTATATCAAATTCATGCGCTTTTAATATAAAAAGAAGCAATGACTATATAATGGGCTGTCAATTTTTGTACAACCCTTTCTCAATAACAAGTTCTACCCAAAGCATTTCCTCCCTATTCTGTATTATCAGTGCCCAACGGGAGCCCCACCTGACTGCTATTTGGGACGAGATTGTGGAACCAACTGAGTAGAACATCTTTAATCTGTTCCACACTTACATCACCTGACACTCCTTGTGCCTATTTTATCTTGAGGGGGGTCTTTTATTTTCTTATTTAATTTTCATCGATGTATTGAATTTATTTCTGTACATTATGTATTATGTTTTTCCCAGTGGCTTCATGTCTTTAGATGGTTTATTGGTGGGTCCTTGCATACATTTTCTACATTTATTTTACACATAAACAGCAAAGAATATAAAGAGACAAATACATTTGGCACTTACTCTGCCAATGGCTTTATCACACATGAATCTCTAATAGTATTTGTGAAGGCGCACCATATAAAATTATACATGCTGTATAAACAACTATTTATGTATATTTTGGAAAACTTCCAATACCCGGGGCATAACTAAACAATACATTGGCTTTCAATCCAATGCTATCAATATAATTTACTGTATAAAGTTTACATTTATGTTCATAAAAGTTTTGCATGCTAGACGGCCAGCTTCGTTTTTTTACATGGGCCTCAGTGCTACCTGTTCATTCCTCAGCATATTATCACTTTAAGGGGTCCAATATCCAATTAGGCTGTGCAGCTATTTAAACAAACTTCCAACATGTTTGCCTAACCTATTGGAGCAATTTTCCATTGCTCCCACCCTTAGAAAGGAGTGGGTCTTATTGTGCTAACGCCATCTGAAGATGGCATTAGTTCCCGCAGTCAAGTTCTGAGAACTTTGTTTTCGTAGCTTGATAAATTGGATAATAACAATGTTCCCATATAGAGATGACGTGGCACATTGCATCCTTATAGACTAATAAATAGACTAATAAATAGCTTTGATCAGGGGCGGATTGGAAACTTAAAGTGGCCTCCTTCAAATTTAAACTGTAGACGCCCCAACACAAACATAAGTGGTGCTAGTAAACAGCCAACTTGACAGCCATACTATACAGAGATCATCTTTGTGCCTGCCATACAGCACCCCAATCAAGGGCGTAACTATAGTGGGTGCTGCGAGTGCGGCTGCTACGGGGCCCAGGCCACCTCTGGGGCCTGATCCTCTCGCTGCACCAAGTTACACTGCCATCTCCTGAGCCCCGGCTTTTTCTATTCTCACCAGAGTGCTGTGCAGGGCATCTGGATCAAGCTACAGCCATCTCTAGCTGCTGCCTGCATGCATTGTGATGTCACAGTGCAGGTCACAGCCCTATATAAAGGATGCCCAGCTACTGGCAGCCATTTTGTGGTGACATTTTGTTTTACATTGATACGCTGTAGTAGTTCCTGCTTTATTTAGGCAAGTTTGGATAACGACTACTGATATGAACTTTGGATTATATCTTCCAAAAAGGTCCTGAACAGCTACATCTTCAGTAAAAGAATCTGAATAACATTTTCAGGTAAGGACTATATAACAAATGTTGGCGTGTCTCCCTTACCCCTACAGACACCTCCCTCCATTTTAATTTAGAAACAATGGATAAAGCAAATTATTCATCTAATATCACCAATACAACAAGATATGTAATAGTGGGGTGACTCCACTCATAGGAGTAACTACCATAGGTGCAAGGGTGCAGCTGCTATGGTGCCCAGAGCTGAGGGGGGCCATCTTCCTTGTCAAAGTTACATGTGTTATATACATTTTTCACCATTGGGTGATACATAGGGGCACTTACACACTTTTGCTATGGGGCCTTGAAATAAATATTTATGCCCCTGACTCCGCTACTACCAGTCCGGCGCTAATCCGTACAATCGCTGCGACAATTCACTATTTCTTCTATCAACAACCAATCTATTCTTTGTATCTTTAGTGAGATAATCTTTTTGTCATGTATATCATTGTCATAGATATATGATGAAGTATCAGCTACCTCTATACATTATTTCCCTCTTTCCCTTGATCCCTGCTTACTATGGTAGAAAAAGTGAAATAAACTTTGAGACATTCCTGTAAGATATCAGTGATGGTAATGGTTGAGGTGACATATAGTTATGCTAGGCAAAATATGTTCTTGTATTTCTTTGTATCCCTTCCAAGATGCTATGTTACTTTTTATCAAACTTGGCAACCTCAGCCTAATTGCTGCACTTGTTACATGCTATCGTTTCACTGGTCCTTTACCTGTACTTATTTTCAAGGCTCAATTATTAGTAAAACGTATTATTATTATTATTATTATTATGTATATGTAATTATTTTCTGTTAATTTTGTTTGTTTTATGTTACTATTTAACTTACAAAACAAGTAAAATCTTGTCGGACAGATCAATTAATCAGTGCACTCTGGGCGGAAATCCTGCAGGGTATAAGCTCCGTATGTGAATAACTTGTTACTAGTCTTGAAAAAGTTCCCATTGTGTATAGAACGAAACACGTTGACTTTTTGTGTCTACAAATATAAATCCGGAATTGTGAGGTGACCCGCTGGCAACACTGCAATACCAGCTGGTGCCGAAATTAACCGCAACGAGGAGACTAGTCCACTACATCTTACTGTCTCTGGTCTGTTACACCTGCTGCTGACGTGCTGTGAGTTACAGATCCAGTACACAGCGCTGGGCCATCTGCCCCCCCCTGTGGGACTCCGGCAAATAGTGCAGATCTGCAGATTTTAACAAGCAGCACCTCTCCAAGTGAAGCAGCTTTCTGTGTGGAGCGGTACCGCTACCTTCCCAGCCGGTATATTATAACCATACTAAGAGCTCCATTCGGACACTACTAATAATCTGCACTGTGCAAGTAAGCTACCTGCCTGCTCACTGCGATTTTCATTTCAATATTGACAGACAACTGATTTTTAATATGGGCCCTAACACTTACCCCAGACTTGTAGCTTGATCACTTCTGGGTGACAAGCTCATGGAACAGCACTCTGTTCAACAGTTTGTGTGGAGACCAGTATCGAAGTGATAATAATGGTACACCAGGCAAGAGGTAAAGGATAAGATTCTTCTTTATATCTTCAGCAAGCATCATAAATCAGCAATGACATCTTCCGCTACCATCTGTCTGGGCTTCAAAATTGAATACCTAACCATCTCATTACATCAGCTCTTTTATATAAAGGCCCCCATACATCAGAGATTGATTGCAGCATTCGATTGTGTCTAAAAATCTTTCCCTTTTTCAATCGATTGCAGAATTGCCACAATCGATTGTGTATAAAAATCTTTCCCTTTTTCAATCGATAGCAAATTGCACGATTGCTGCAATCAATCTCTGATGTATGGGGTCCTTTACATAGCTCATTGCAATATTCATAAGTATACAGCGTCACAAGGTAATCATCCTTATAGATCTACATCTAAGAGAAATTAAAGTGACATTGTCTAATTATCATTGCTCCTATGCAAATGTCCAGGGTTGCAACTCAATGTCCATAGGTCCAGAGCCTTCTTGGATTCCGAGAAATGTCCCATACATCACACGGGGCAGTCTTTCAAGGGACACTGTGCCAACTTCTCCTGGACCCTTTCCATGGTATCAGAGACCGTCATGGGCTAGTAACAGATGTATACCTTTATCTGTAGCCCGCGATCTCCTGGAAGCATCTGGGTGCCTGTTGATTACACTTAGCAAAACCTTAAACCCTGTTTGAACTTACATAATAGCCCTGTCGGCCATCTTTAAAGAGAATATACTTTAATATAATTAACCATCTTATAATTAATATACTTCTTGGAATAAGAATCTCTTTATACAGATGCTATTGCTATTTCACCTTTTTCCTTCATTAATCACACAAGCCTTGTATTACTTATTAATTCATGAGTGCTTTATAGATCATATACCCTAATGCTGGCCATACACTAGCACGATTTCGGGCCGATTGCCCGATTCTTGATGCGTCATACGATGAAATTGTGTAGAAATCGTGCATATTTTAAGTAGGATACGATGCGATGCGCGCTCCCGCAGCTCCTAAAATGTATGGTATGATCAGATGTGCAGCCCATATGATCCGTTGTATTCGTATAGTGATCGTGCCGTGTATTTCAGCATGCGATGAATCATGCGTCCGAGTGGCGTCATTTGTTAAAAAAAAAAAAAAAGACTGATGCACACAAGGGGAGATTCGTGATGCATGCATCTGTCTGTAATAAAATAAGCACAGATGCAGGGATGGTTCAGTGAGAACCATTCGTGCATCTGTGTTTATTTTATTAAAGACAGATGCATACATCACGGATCTCCCCGTGCGAGCATCATTTTATTTATTTTTTATTACAAATGACGCTGCTCGGACGTCGGACGCACGATGCATCGTATCGTGAGATAGCATGTACATCGTGTGTCAATCGTGTGGCCAAGACTGCCAGGAAGCTGTCGGGGAGTTCAAGGGAAATCGTAAGTTGAATCTTATCTTATGCTGGTCGCACTAGTGTATGGTCAGAATTAATCTGCATTCTATCTATTGCTAGAATCTGATAAACAAGTTTTATGTAACACTTTAAACAGTCAATTAGTTATATAACTAGCATTCGGCCATTTTGTAATGTTTAAAATATATATTTATTTCTATAATGTGCATTTTCTATCTGCAACCTTTTATCAACCTCTAATTACTTAATTCTAATTTAAATATGTATTTTCTCATTGAACATTAATATTTTCATTATTCAAAACTATTTCTAATAGATGAAATTCATTTATGATTATTGCATGATTATAACATGAATTTATTTCACACAAATGCCTTGTTGCTTAACTAAGGGAAATTATATTTTAGTTTTAACACCTGCATGCGAGATCACCATGCTTGAGTGTCTGTAGACCCTTGTTGCCCAATTCCTGTTACATGTTGGACAAAACAAATTACATACATCTGCCAGTGAAGCCTACGGCCAATCCGCCCTGCTGTTTAGGTGCGCATAGTTATTCTAGCCTGCTTCAGTATTTAAGTAATTGTTTCCTATAATTTAGTAAAATTAGTTTAGTAAATTTAGCCAGTATTTTGGTTTAAGTTATTATATAGAGGTATGTTTTCTTATAACCTGCCACTAGTTAAAGTTAGTATTCTGCAGACTAGAGTATGAGAATGCCAAATTCAGTATCCCTGAGTTTGTTTAATCACAATTGTATTTTGATTGCTGGCAATCTAAATAGTGGGTGTTTCTGTTAGTTTGATAAAGGGATCTTCATATGTGCACTGTGTGTTTAGATGTTTATATAATATTCCCTCACCCCATTTATGAGAGAGGAGGAGTCAATTAAATGTTAAGGTGGGGAGGTCTTGTTGGCTGGTACCCACTCTGTTAATCCCCAGAGGAGAATCCTCTAGCTGGTTGGTAACCGAGTAGGCAGGACTTTCTGTGAGGGAGTTCCCCAATTTCTGGACTTGGGGCGGTTGTTCTCCTCCTGTCAGCAGGACCAGATTAACAATGGGGTGAATGCAGGCCTCCACATAAAAATAGGCCCATCATCATGGTAGCATGATGGTGACCAGCTGCATCAAATAGTCGCCCATAAAACATTACTATTAAAATTATATTTCTATTTTTTCTCACAAAAATACAGAATTTTTCTATTTTTTTTGTATTAAGATAGACAGTGTAGCTGAGAGTGTAGGGGCGGCCACACCCACATGGCACTGGCCACACCCACACAAGATTCTCCCCATCTCAATATAGGCCATTGAACATTTACAGCCCCAGGCACATGTAGCCCTTAATGCAGCCCTGTCCGTCATCCATGGTTAGGAGAAGCAAGACTGTTTCGGCAGCTTATTCTTCAAAGGAGGCTGGACAAGTGGTGGAGCTTCAGCTGGGGTGCTAGGAGGGGGCAGAGACATTTACACAGTATAAAGTGCAGACTGTGTTATGCAGCCTATATGAATGGCTGCACACAGGGGAGTTACACCACTGGGCAGCATAAACATATTATTTATAGTAAATACAAAATAAAAACACAAAAGCAGTACACTGGGAAGCTATAGCCAATCTGCCCATGCCCTCAGCAGTGAGTGTACAGAGGCCGAACCCCAGTGTAATTCATACTTGCCTACCCTCCCGATTCGGCCGGGAGCCTCCTGAAAATCGTGTGCCGCACCCGGCCCCCCGGAAAGGCAGGCAAGCCACCCGGTCCCTGGCGATCCACCTGGCCCCCCCCCGCAAATACAGTAGGCAGTGGGGGGCCGGTGACGCGATTCGCGATGAATCGCGTCATCGCCCCCTGCCCCACAATGCCATTAATCTCGCCATGTTCTTTGCCACGCCCCCTTTTCATGTGACACACACCCCTCCCTGCTGAGGATGCCCGACAACTCACTCCCGGAAGGAGGGAGCTAGAAGTTGGCAACTCTGGTGTAATTACCCCCTCAGAAGTGAGTGCCCAAGGTGCTAACCACAGTGTAGGTACCCCCACAGCAGTCAGTGTCCAGTTTGATGGTCCCAGTGTAGGTACCCCTTCAACAGTGAGTGTACAAGGTGCTGGTCCCAGTCTAGGTACCACTTTTACCAGTGAGTGCCCAGGGTGCTGGCCCCAGTATAGCTACCCCCTCAGCAGAGACTAACAAGAAGGGGTAAATTTACTAAAGTGAGAGTTTTTAGAGGTGGAGATGTTGCCCATAGCACCCAATCAGATTCTAGCTATTATCTTCTAAAAAGTGCTATTAAATGTTAAGTAGAATCTGATTGGTTGCTATGGGCAACATCTCCATTTCTAAAAACTCTCACTTTAGTAAATATACCCCAAAGAGTCACAACTTATGCACACGTCTTTGCAGACACTACAGTAGATGGATTACCAGGAGTAGAGGGCACCCAGCTCCAGAGGTGCCTCAAAGTTTGACCAAGTCCTGTAAGGACAGAGAGGGAACTCCTACACCGCCAGCTAATACCCTACCATACTTCTAGTCTGCCTACCTCTATACCATGGCATACTTCCAGGGGCCTGTAATACAATTCAATGAAAGATGCTGCAGCCCCCACAGACAACCAGGCAGGTAAACACCCCGCAGCACCCCAGACAGCAGCCCCCCCAGCTACATGGACACCACGGAATTTCACAGAGGCACTCACCCAGCACCAGGAAATGCTTGGTGTCCACTGCTTGCTAACTCATGCCCGGTGATAAATAAGAAAATGGTCTGTGGGGGTCTGCAGGCAGGGGAAGGGGAGCAACGGGTGACCTCTGCTGCAGCGACCCAGAGGGGCAGCAGCAGCAGCCGCCAATCCCAGCATCCACAGAATAGATTCAGAGGCAGACAGTCAGTCAGTGTGTGTGTGTGACCCTGGCTTTGAGACGTTGCCTGTGCCACTCACCTCACATCACTACTTTTCAGTACCTGATGCCACCAACGGGGAGCCAAGGGAGGGTGAGTAGTGGATCAGGAAGGGGTGGGCTGATCTGCAAAGCACAGCCATAGGGGGCTGGTCCCTGGGTAGGGGTCAACCACCATGAACAAATCATATCGACTTCAGCCATTAATATGCTAAGGCCGACTTCCGTTGGGTGGGTCGGGTCACATACTTAAAGTACAGTGGCCCCAAAACAGTCCGGCGCACTGGGATAATGCCCGGTGAGGTCTATGGCCAATCTGCCCCTGGCTTTTATCCTTGAAATGCATGGAACAGGACCAAGCACATTGATAAATAGGCTCCTATATCTACATTTTACTGTCTTGAGAAGACATAGGTGGGTAAAATTTAACAATGAAGCAGTAATACAGTTTTACTATCATAAACCTCTTATACACTGCAGTGCTCATATATCCCGGGAGAAGGTTGGAGCCCATATAAGCCATCAGAATTGGATATCTGTATTATTGTATACTGTACAGGTGCCCATATGACTATATAAAAGAATGCCCATGACTGTAGTCACCATCAATGACACACAGTGGAGGCAGACATTTTGTGGAGCTACTCTTAAAATGCAGAATATAATTTCACTAGGAATCAAAGCATGCGTTATGTCACTAATTCCTAGTAAATGAATAGTCTATATACTCATGGTCATTGGTTCCACCTACAAAATGTCTGCCTCTATTATGTATAGACAACAGGTACACTTTAAGATCTACAGAATTTCCCATAAACAGGAGAGAGAAAGGTTGGTCTAAGTTGCCATAAAGTGCCTGATATATCATGCTAGCTATAACAGTCTGATCCTGTCTACCAGACATCTGGGATTTTATCAGTCTCTTCAGATAAGACGGTTCATGGATTTAATATCCGCACTTGTTCACCAGCCAGTTTTCAGCAGGGCTCTTTGCTAACAAGTAACTTTAGATTGTCAGAAAGACACCTGTGTGGGAGCTTGCGTGTCTTAATAATGTGAGTATGTATCTGTTGCTGTCATTATCTGAAATTTCAGTTGTACAAACGTTTGGCACGAGTTCTATAAAAGTCTTCTCGAAGCTATGGCCATTTTGTTTAACCACCCACCCCCCCGCAAAAAAAAACTGTCTAACAAATTAGTTTATCAGTGTTAGGCTGGAGTGTAACATTTAGGTATTTTTGACTTGAATGAGTTACAGTAAGATAGTACAATAGAATTTACACTGCAGAAGCCTTTACACTGCCCAAGCCTTATCAATTGTGAGATAGCAATCTTAAAACAAACTTCAGACAATTTTTCTGCCCACAAAATCTAGAGGAACAACGATGTTTTACACAGAGAAGCTTCTAGGACAATACAGCACAATGGTGCACAGATGTTCTGATACAAATCACTGCCGGGTGCCAGGGTGCATTGGATCAGGTCTCAGTTTTCACGGTCCATTGACCCTAGACGGAAAAACAATTACCGACTAGAGAGCTGTGCTAAGCTGCTTGAGTGGATGCCACAGAGCAAAGAAATACATTACCCTGTAGAAGTCCCATTTCCCCTTATCCGTGTGCTCCTTACATGCACTCCTGATAAATAAACAGTGGGGGGACATAATCAATCAGGAGAAAATATGGTCGGGTTGCATTGTCCTGACTGGCAGTGGCAGGAAAGAGACCATTTACCACAATCCTATTTTCCTCAGCCGTAAACCCATTTTGCCACCTGGATAGCATTTTTTTTCTTTTAAATGCACAGAGAAAATACATGTACATGTACAATACCTACAAATAATGCTTTCTACTAACAGGGGTGGAAGATGGTAAAAATGCATGGGTCCAAGTCATGCACTACTTTAATGTAGCTAGATTTAATGATTTGCCACTCCCAGACCCCTTTAAATTATCATCTGTAGATCCCCATTGGACAGAAATTCAGACTTAGGGGGGTATTTATCAAAGCTTGGAGAGAGATAAAATTGTGAGAGCTAAAGTACCAACCAATCAGCTTCTAACTGAAGCTGGGTACACACCTGAAAGATATATCTGCATATGATGGTCGTTCATACACACTGAACAGCCATCACTGCCATCTGGTCAGGGGTCCTGCTGGCCGGGAGTCGCATCGCGTCCTCCTCCTCGGCGACCTGTGCAGCAAGTGTAGAGATATATCTGCCATCGGCTGTGCTGCACAACCGACGCTATATGTCTGTGAACGACACTGTTCGCAGACATATCGTCTGTACACACTGGCCGACCCACACACGATATGTCGGCCAGAGTGCACCCACCATAACATTTTACAGACAGTGTTTGAAAAATGACAGGAGCTGGTTGGTTGGTACTTTATCTGTCACAATTTTATCTCTCTCCGAGCTTTGATAAATAGTTCCCACCCCAAAGTACATTTGCATTTAGTTCAATAATTGCTCGACTATGGGCTTGATTCAATTCAGTGCAATGCTGAATAGCCCTGGGAGGGAGCTCTCGGGGCTATTCTATTCACCGCGCTGTTTGGTTTGATAGTTGCCAGTTAACATGGGTGTTTAGTCGTGAGAACCGGCATTCTCTGACTAAAGTGCCGGCCGCTCGGCTGTTAGCGTTGGCACTTTTGTCGGATTTCTCCTCGCACCCTCATGGGGAGGTGCGAGGAGAAATCCTTTAGTCGGACCAAACAGCAATGTGAATTGAATAGCTCCAGGACCTCCCTCCCAGGACCGCGCTGAATTGATTGGAGCCCTACACCAAATAATGGCTGCTTTCAGTCAAGAGAGTAGGGAGTAGCTCTCTTTTAGAAAACAAAAGAGGTCAGGAAAATATATGTGCGGTTATTCCTGGAAACTGGGGCCCAGCTAACTGGGCAAAAAAACAGGTTTTAACTCAAAACACCGGAATCCCAGTGGTCGGTACTATGACCGCATCCCCTTTCATATAGATCTATAGGTAGAGAAAGGCCACAAGGACCCAGTCAGGGGCTGGCTGGCAACTTTCAGCCTGGGGGGCAACACAAGCAAGTGGCCCAGGCTTTCTATAAAAAAAAAAAAAAGAATAATGCAATTGTCTAGATGCCTAGGTGGGGAGGGAAGATGTGTAGGGGGTAGGACAGTAGATGTGTACAGGGGAGGAGGGTAGATGTGTGTGGAGATGTGTAGGGAGAGTAGTTGTGTAGGAGGGTAGATGTGTATGGAGAGAATGTATTGCGGGAGGAGGGTTAATGTGCAGGGAGAAGGTAGATATGTGGTATCAGTATGGTTAGAATCCCGACAGCGGCTGGCCGAAATGGATGAAAATCCCGATCGTCCCTAAGGTAAATATTCACTAATCTAATTCCCCCCCTAACCCTCCTTAGGGGTGCCTAACCCTAACCTTCCCCCCAGTGCCTAACCCTAATCCCCCCTCTAAGTGCCTAAACCTAACCCCCCCCTTTCCCGCCGCCTAACCCTAAGTTCCCCCCAGGGGTGCCTAACCCTCACCTCCGGGGGGGGTGCCATACCCTAAGTCCCCCCCGGGAGCCATAAACCTAACCCTCCCCCCCAGCGGCTCTCCGCACTAGGCGCCTGGCATCACTTCAATCGGAATGCTGGGTGCCGGTGTCGGTAAAATGACAGGCGTCTAGATTTAGACGCCTGTCATTTAACCCTCGCTGGGATAAAGCAGTCGGGATTACGTCTGCCGGCTTCCCGACTGCATACCAGATATTTAGGGGGTAAGAGGGTAGATGTGTATGGGAGGAGGAGGGTAGATTTGTATGGGAGAGAATGTGTAGGGGGGAAGAGGGTGGATTTGTAGTGGGAAGGTGGGAGCATGTGTGGGATGGAGGAAGGGGATTTGTAGGGGGGGAGATGGAAAATGTGTAAGGAAGGAAGGTGGATATGTAGAGGGGGAATAAATATGGCAGGGAAGAGATAGGATTGACGGGAAAGGAGGAGGTAAAAAGGGGATAAAAGAGGAGACCGAAAAAGGAGGGACATTGACAGAAGGATGGAGAGGAGAGTGAGGGGAGGAAGAAGACGAGTGGGCAGGTGGAACAAGAGTGTCAAAGTGATTGTAGGGGTAAGAGATGGAACGGTAGTGAGACAGGAGCAGACAGGCAGAGGTGATGCAGGAAAGTGAAAGGCTGCAGTGTTAGATTATGGGTAACAGGGAAACCATCTCGACCCCCATTTCATTTATCACAAAATGTATCTATATATATTTTGCACTCACAGTCAAATGGCTAGCAGCAGGGGTACACTCAACATATGTGTGCTTAATCCATGGGAGGGGGGGGAGAGGTAGGTAGATAGGTAAAAATCACTGTCACTTACCACACATAGGTGACTGTCACTGATGATGCAGGCAGTGTTGCTCAGGGTCCTCTCTTCTAGTTCTTCTGTCTCGTGGGTGGGGAGTGTAGTAGGTGCCAGGCCCAGTGGTACTGCTGCAATTGATGTGCGGAGCGGGCAATGCTGCATGCTTGTGCCTGGTTACTTTTACCTCCACCTGCTCCTCCAAGGTAACCATGGTTACAGAGGGGCGGCCGCAGCAGTCAATTCCGGCTTCGGGACGCTGCGCTGAGATCCTGATTATCTCATGGCCCCTCTGTTCCTTTTCACGCTGGGGCCGGTCACTAGACTGTGACGTCGGAGCCCCGGCAATTAGCTGCGTCAGGGAGATGGAGCTTAAGCGGAGGGGAGGAAGCAGGAGGGGTCACCTTCCTATGCTACATCCGGACCGCCTCCTCCTGCTGCTTAGTTACAGCCAGCGGCTGGCAGCAGCGTATGAGTCAGCCAGACTCATTATTAGTAACGTATGTCAATGCCCCTGCAGGCCACTATAGTGCCCCGCTCACGCTGCTCTCTGTTTAGGATTAAAATAAGTGCAGATACGTCTCCCCCTGGATCCGCCACTGCTCCCGGGTGCCTAACACAACTGGCGGCCCTATAACAGTAAAATCGTACCGGCCCGGGGGGCAGATGGCACCCTGCCCCCCGGCCCAGCCCGCCACTGGACCCAGTACAGGATCACCATTGTGAATCTTATATTCAGGATTGGAACTTGAAATATAATTTTAAAACTGTATTTTCTGATTTAGTGGTAAAGAATATCCATGATGTGGTTATTTTTATTTTAGTGATTGCTTAATAGAAATGAGTAGACAACTCCTAAGGACCATAATCTGAAAACATATGTGAGACAATGGACCCCATTCAGAGTCGGTCGTTGCGGCCGCTCGGTCATAAGGTAAAAGGGGCCAGATATGCAAATGAAGCACTCGCAAGTTGCGTCCTTAACATGGGATCGTTAGCTGGGCGAGCGAGGGGAGGATGTGGCCGTAAGACTAAAAATACGCCCCCTTCTCGTTCGCATTACACGTCATCTCCGGGCATATAAAGTTTAATTGAGACCATCGGGAACCATCGGAGCTGGTGGTAGAGCTTAAGGTTGACCATACCCTCTCTTAAGCTCTACGATCAAGTCAGTGTACAAACCTCCCATGTCACATGTGCTATGACACTACTTAGTTAATTATGCACTCCCATAAAACGCCGTTTGCATAGTCAGGCACGCCTGCGTTCGGATCTCCACTCCCCCGTTCACAAGCACCTTCCCCTGTTACCACCCACAAATGCCTCATCCTGTCACTCAAACTAACGACCTGGCCAAGTTGAAGGAGAGAGAAATTTCCGATCGCAACAGCTAGTTTGCGCATGCGCATTGCGAAACTTACGCTTGCGCTGTTTTGCAAACATCGCTGGGTACGACCGAGCGGCCGCTTACGACTGACTCTGAATGAGGTCCAATAGCCCTAGGCTACAATGGGATAACACCATCTGAAGAAGGCATCAGCTACCTGGGTTTAGCTATTGTGATCTTGGTAAATTTGCCATTATCACAGTGACTGTTATGTGGACTGCTTTTGTGAATGCATCACACTCCTGGGTACACTCCTAATAAATGTCCACATTATGTAAAATATCCAGGAATTCGGCAAAAACATCCGTTTAGGAGGACAGACTACACATTTAGTTAATAAATACACCCGCAAGCATTGAAAATAATCAAATCATACATTGAATTTAGAGAACTGATTGTTCTGTCAAAATTATAGAATTTTAAATTAATTTGTTCAAAATCTTAACCAGAAATTACAACAATTGGGTCTTTAATATAAGTGAGCTATTTATTAAAATGAGTCTCTTTGAAGAAAAAAAACCCCCAAAATACTCTGACTGATATTTTTCTAGTCCCTCCTTAAATAGGGTTATTTGGAACATGTGCTATCTATTAACATATGCTTCAATTGTGTACACAATATACTGTATTAGTTCCATTTCAAACCCTAATAAGGTATTTTACTGATCTCTGATACATTATATTATAGTTATAGTGTGACTGTTATTGTGAGGGCAGCCATTATTATATCAAAGGGAAAAGCTTTGTTATTTATCTGGGGGTGGGGGGAACATTATTTAATGAATATACAGAGGGCTACTTTTATGAGTAATTAGATCAATAGACTAAATTTATTTATTAATTTTATTAAATTGACAATATTAAGTGATTACTAATAGCAGCCAATAAAATATATTTAAGACGGCGGAAACAATGAATATTTTATGTCACTTTGGGGCCTATTCATCATTCATTCTGTTGGCACAGCACAAATTAAGTTTCTAACGGCGATTTGCGGCGGCAGATCCAAATTTACCCGACCAATTCATTGCTACCATCTACACTGCTAAGCTGGAGGAAGAGGAGGGATCTGATTGGATCCCTCTTTGCAATCAGAAATTGTATAATTTCTACCCTCTAATATATTCATGAAACAATATTGCCCTCAGAAGGTAATTATTAAGCTGCATACACACACAACGATTTTTTGAACGATTATCGTTAAATTTTATCGTTTAACGATAATTGTTTGAAAAAATCGTTCGCTTTCTGAGTCAAACGATGAACGATGATCGTTCATGCGCGTTCACGTTTGTAGTTCAGTCAGACTTGTCAACTCAACGATTTTCATTAAAGAAATATGCAAAAATCGTTTGTAGTTCAAAAAAATCGTTCATTACACTTTAAAAAAATCTGACAGATAATCTGACAGAAAATCGTTCAGAAAATCGTTGGTAACAAAATCGTGTGTGTATGCAGCTTTAATGTTTTTTTTCCACCATATTTAATAAATAATTAATGCCCATGTAATAAATGTATTGTTATTTCTTATCTTGTGATTATCCATACAGCTCAAACGTCAAACAGGAAGCAGTCATAATCCCGACCGCCGGGATTCCGTACCCAACCCAGCTCAAACATGTGTGGTATATTTTGTCAGCATCATGTTCAGAATGTCAACGTTTAACATATTGGCATTCACAATGTTGACGCTGACATAATTGAGTTTTCAATGTCAAGCTAACTCTAATAAAAACGTATGTTGACATTCTGTCTGTCGGCATTCTGGCAATGTCATCAAGGTGACTACATACCGCTCAAACAGCATGGTATTTCATATCTCGCCTGTCACAATCCCTCATTTTTTTCTGGTAGTTTTCCAGCAGGTTTTCGACAGTTAAGAAAAAATGCCTCTTGATAAATATGGTGTTTTCTATTCTGTTCATGTGAGAAGTCTGGGTGGCGATGTGTATTGTGGCTTTTACCTTTAGTAAATCTGTCTGGTTTAAGAAAAGACAAAAAAAAAAAATAACACTTTTAACAAACTTAAAATAATTAAACTGAAAATGTGAAAGTAATTTTATTTTGAGAGCATATAAAGTAGCAGACCTCGAATAAAGCAGATATAAATGCTATTCTGGAAAATAATTAGGTGGTATATAGTATTTTTGTGCTATGTGCAATACATTTCATACTTTTAAAGAGTTATTGTACATTTTAAGGGGGTTTTTCCCCCACCAAATAAATATTTTGACCATTTTTTCTTTTTAATGCAAATAAAATATTTACTTACCCAGCACGTAGCAAGAATGCAAAGAGTTGTCATGTAGGAGTGTAACATATCCGGCCCTGAAGTGGTTAATATAGATTTCCTTTACCTATTTTCCTGCTGCTAGGCCTGCAGCTCTATGCCACACAAAGACAAAGTATTTATTGTTGTTGAAGCAGCATTTGGGAAGGCTGGATTGGTTTTACACCGTGAAAATTAAAGTATATGTTGCTGCTTAATCGGTCACGTGAATATCCCCCAGGAAGGAAGAGAATTTACAATTTTAGATATTTTCCATTGAGCTACAGAATTCAATTGCAAATACCTTGTTCTCCCTACTGATGTACTATATGTGATGTCTTTATTATCCCACAAGGGCCAATCACAGTGACCGAGATATTCAGCTGGAGCCCATCTTGTAAAACACTTTGAAATGTGAAAATTATGCGCTGGATGTTCATTCTTGGAAGTGAAATGAAACTGTAACATCATAAACAAAAACCTAAACTGGAACGGAAAATGTTGCAATAGTTTGTATAAGAGGGTAAATTTATGCTAGAACAGCTGTGGATAATCAGAATTAATTATAAATGCTGGCATATTTTTCTGCCAAGCCCACTGGGTTCAGTATGTTTCATCATGTCGACATGGTCCTGAAGTCGTCATGTTTAGCATGTCGGCGCTGATAAAATGGCGACATGCTCAGAATGTCAACAAAACAATGGGTCCCAGCAGTACGGCGACCACTTACTGGCGTTTGCCTTTGCCAGTGCAGCAGTCTCTTCCGGGTCCAGCGGTGTCATCTGATCCAGCGGTGTGCACTCTAACCCCTCTTCCTACCCCCCCCTACAGCATAACACAAGTCCTCCCCTCCGCAGCCTATCCCTAATGATGACATTCTGCAGATGTCGACATGTTATGTGTCTAATTTTAATCAATGTCGATACATGCGAAGTGAGCCCAGGTACCCATGAAGTGAGCCCAGGCACTTGTGGAGTGAGCTCAGGTACCTGTGAAGTGAGCCTGATTCAGAGCCGCTCGTTCGCTCCGAGCGATGTTCGCACATTTGCACATGCATATGGGTTGTAATGCGCATGCGTGAACCAGTCAGTGCGGTCGAAAATCGTGTGCTCGCAAAATAGCGAATGCCTGCTATTTCGAGTGACAGGATGAGGCGTTTGTGGGTGGTAACAGGGGAAGGTGCTTGAAAACGGGGAGTGGAGATCCGAACGCAGGCGTGCTTAAAGGTCAAAACGGGCGTTTTAAGGGTGTGCATAATTAACAAAGCAGCGTCATCGACCACGTCACTTGGTTGTCTTTTAGCCTGAACTGCTCGCATGATTGCGGTAGGAAAATCCAACCACAAGCACTGCGAGCAGTTCATACGCCTTTCGATGTACTCGATTAATCTAATAAATAGCAGAGATGACGTAGGATGCAAGCGGCCAGGGGGCGTGTTTTAAACAATAGCGAGCGCATGTTTCGTTTGCTCGTTCAGACATAGAGGCGTCAACAGACCGCAAAGAGCGAGCGCTCAATTTAAATATCCGGCCCCTTTTTCTGAACGAGTGAGCGCAAATAGCGTCCGGCTCTGAATCAGGCCCAGAGACAGAGATAAGACAATGTGAGACAGTCCTATAATCATGGCTTAGCCTCTGAAATTATGACAGTTGGGTGGTATACATTCCCTATAGAGTACGCTGGGGTCTCATACAACATTTTTCTACTTACAAAAGTCCTTGAGAGTCCAGCTACTTTTTTGTATTGAAAATAAAATTTTGATTTGCATTTCTACCTATGTAATAAAAATATTCAAACACAAATAGGACACGTAATAATAGGCTGTGTTTGAATATTTTTATTACATAGGTAGTAATGCAAATCAAAATTTTATTTTCAATACAAAAAAGTAGCTGGAATCTCAAGGTCTTTTGTATAGCTACACCTGGAACATGGTTATCAGTGATGTAACTAGTTCCTAATGCTGCCCATCCACTACACGATGCGGAGACGATGGCACGATTACGATGCCGTTGTCTCCCGTGGGGTGAACTGCATACACTGAAAGTTCAAACGTTCAGTGTATGCAGATCAATCATCCCCGAACATGGCAACCTGACGGCGGTCGTCAAGTTGACCATCATGTTCGGGCGATAATTGATGTCAAAAACGACCAGCGGGCGTGTGCATCACTGGTCATTTTTAACCTTTTACTGCCCGATTTGCTGGCGATTACCAAGCGATGGAGCGATAACGACCGTCGTTATCGCTCCATCGCTAGGTTTCATCGCCTAGTGGATGGGCAGCATTATGAATTCATAGCCTGTGTTCTCTACGTGCACTTTACCGTATCAGTGCAATAACATAAAGCAGGCAACATTTGTAAACAACTAATTGTTAAAGTGCTGTGCTTCTCTGTACTTTAGTTATCATAATAAAACATTGTTTCTGTCATTACGATAAAACTTTAGAGACATTGTAAAAACACTGGGGCTTTATTCTGCAGAGAGCCAGCCAGGGCGATTGTTCCCTGATTTTATCTGGTTGATTGGTCAGTCTTGTACATAATCCCAAACATTAATTCCTCATGAGCAGATAGGCATCTAGATTTAGCTGCCAATGCAGTACCTACAAATCCGCATAGGCACATGCCTTTGCAAACACTGAGATTGTGGGAATTAGAGAAAGGTAACAGTCTGGTGTAGCAATGAATCCAGCCTTGATCAAGGAGAGTATACATCAGGCTCATTTCCAGGGTGGTTTTTATTGTCTCATTTTAAGCCCTGTTCTGTAGTATAGCTGGTAATGGATAGCGTTACATGTAATCTGCACAAGATGAGTAATGCAATCTACTTTAATTCTGGAGGAGGAATTTACCTACTTTGTGACATCCTAGTTTGTATTGAAGTGTTAAAGCTGCACTGCCACCTAGGCTGCATGCAGTCATTCTTCCTGGGTCTGCAGGGCTGCCACCAGAAATTATGGGGCCTGGTACTAATAAAATATTCTGGGCCCCCCTGGGGAAGAGCATAGCGCAGGGAAGGCTGGACCGTATTGAGGGGGGGTGACAGGTTAGGAAAGGCTGGAGAAGGGGGAGGCACATGGGTGGGAGGGCTGTTAGGAGTAGGGGAGAGGCTCAGGGTAGGGGAGGTTGTCTGGACTGCGGGGGGGTGGACGCGCAGTGAAAGGCTGGTTGCATTAGGAGGGCTTAAGTACTTACTTCAGCTGGTCCGGAGAGAGCGGGGGCCCAGGTTGCAGGGCCGCAGCAGTGAGTTATGCATCGGCAGCCACAAGAAAGCATTGGTGGCATTTCAGATAAGGCAACTGCTGATTGGCTGCACGTGGACCGACAGCCAATCAGGGGCGGCCATTGCTGATTGGCTGCTCGCGGGACAACCAATCAGGAGAGGCCGCTCCTGATTGGTTGTCATTCCGCGAGCTCTAATTAGCTCACGGCTGGCAACTTTTTTGGAATGCTGCCAGTGCCTGTGCCGCGTCTTCTACATTAATGCTGACCACCGGGCCCCCTCTCTCTCCGGGCCCGGGACTACAGGCCCGGCAGTCCCCCCCTGATGGCGGCCCTGTGGGTCTGTATTACTGTACGGAACTGTCTTAATCCTTAAAAGGCAGCAGCTTGTGATAACTCCACTGCTTATAAATATGTATTTCTAGCTGCTGAATATGCATATACCTTTTCCTCAGCACTCCTGGAATCAGCCTGGCTATAGAACACAGGTTCTCAAACTCGGTTCCCAGTAACCCCAAACAGTGAATGTTTTCCAAGTTTCCTCATAGAATCACAAGTATAATAATTAACTCCACCTGTGGATTTTTTAAAATGTGTCCGTGGCTAATGAATGCACCTGTGCACCTGCCGAGTGACCAGGAAAATGTGAACTGTGTGGGTCGAACAGGGTCGCTACCCCATAGAGGGCGCACCCCTCCCATTCATTCCAAATTTCAGCGGGACAGTTCAGTATAATAACTAACTCCAACTGTGGATTTTTTAAAATGTGTCCGTGGATAATGAATGCACCTGTGCACCTGCCGAGTGACCAGGAAAATGTGAACTGTGTGGGTCGAACAGGGTCGTTACCCCATAGAGGGCGCACCTCTCCCATTCATTCCAAATTTCAGCGGGACAGTTCAGTTTTTCCGGCACTGCCCTGCGGTTCCACCCGTGGGACGAAGTGTCCCGTGGGCGGTCGGGAGATTGGGCACTATTCAGTGCAGGAAAAGGTCTAGGGGCAGCCCAGCTACTGATGTAATGCTGGGCTCACCCTCAGCCTGACGTTAACGGGATGCGTGCCATACGGGCACGCCCTCAAATAACGTCATTTAGGGTAAGGGGTGATGATTACCCATCCTGCACAGGGCACAGCTCCCACTGCAGCCGGCCCTGCTGGTATCATATGATTACGCAGCAAGTTATCACATATCTAGCATACTATAGTGGTTTTAATCATGCCTATTACTATTACTAAATACTCAAAGTTGAGCCATATCTGGTGACATGTCCTATATACACCACCATATATGATGCAGAGTATAATACCCTGAGCCATATCTGGTGACATGTCCAATATAAACCACCATATATGATGCAGAGTATAATACCCTGAGCCATATCTGGTGACATGTCCAATATACACCACCATATTCCACAATAATGACAAAATAGGATGCTTGCAGATAATTCCTGTCCTATTGTTTGAAGCAGACAGTCCTCAGTTATAGACAAAACAAGTGGGATGTCACCCTATGTGTTTCATCTGAAAGACTTCATCAGGGGTGAGGCCTCCCATCTCTGATTCCCAAAATCTATAACTAAGCACTGAATTGCATTCAAGTGTGCACCTGGGACATCCAGATGACATTGTCCAGTATCACAATCGGTGGCCTTCTATGCTGTATTGTACGCACCCAAAACTCTTGTCTCATGCCAAGCCTTATATGCAGACTGTATGTGTACTTACCGGGATGTAGTCAGCCTCCCGGTGTGCGGGATGTCGAAGGGCAAAATACCGGTGCCGAAATCATCTGAAAGGTATTGGGCGTTAGGGTGCAGGGTTAGGCATCAGGTGGAGGGTTAGACACTAGGGGGAGGGTTAGGTACTAGAGAGTAGGGTTAAGTTTAGGGTGTGGGGAGGGGAGGTTAGGTTTAGGCACCAGGGAGGGAGTGTTAGGTTTAGGGAGTGGGGAGGGGGAGGTTAGGTTTAGGCACTAGGGGGGAGGTTAGGGTTAGGCACTGGGGAGGATGGGTTAGGGGTAAGGGTTAGACTTACCTTCTGTCCTTATGGGTGTCAGGATTCTGACTGTTAGGATGCCGCTGTCGGTATTCTGACCATTGGGCTTCATTCAGAGATGTACACCAACCAGATGGTGTGCGTACTTCTTCGACATTAGAGGATCAGTGCATGAGCAGGTTTGCTCCTGCAAGGTCTCTTGCAGTTCCCCAAATAGGCTGCAGCTATATGGGGGTGGGTGGAGCTGGCCTGCATTCCCCAAAACATGGGCCCTCATTTTTTCGCCGTGTCGGGGTCAGGTTCTGTGTCTTACAATGCAGATTTCCTGACCCCGGCTGAGCAGATCCGTTGCCCATTACTGCCACCATGGTGATCTGATGCTTCATCTTTGGATGCAGCACTTGGATCGCAGATGCTGGCAGGATGCGTCTTTTTCCTACAGACACCTCCTTCTGCATTACCATATTTTAGCAATGCTAACTGCGTCCAATTCTGAATCAGGCCCATTGATCGGACCATCGCGGCCAACCGCGTCAACACCATAGACTGTTGTAGTGTGCTCCGGAAGTTACATTGCTTCTCTACTTTACTTGCTGGACCCCCCCATCATTCCTTCAACTACAGAATATAGTAAGTTATACAGCATAAAGAGCATGAAGCAAGAATTGTATGAAGCAAACAGAACAAAGAACAAATACTAAGAATTACATACGGTATACAGAACAAGAGAAGTAGTAATGAGCAATTTAGCATACATACAGAATAGTGCTTGTTCACACACATGCCCTGGAAAATTCATAAATATGCATGAAAGCTAACCTACGTATTTGTGGTATGTTTTTAATGCAATCACTGCGCATTTTTAATAGGTTTTACAAGTAAGATCTATTGTCCGGTTAGTTCTTGCTAACATATTTTAAGTATGCTGATTCATCCTAGTTTTAAATGCACTTTTTAGTAGTTAGTTGGTGGCTGAAAAGTGTGTTAGCAGTGACTAGGTGTGAACCAGCCCTGAAAGTTGATGAGGTTTGCATCCGGGATACTGGAAGAGAGATGAATTACTGTGCATTGCAAAACACACAGACTTGGCCATGTGCTCACCCTTTCCTAAATTACCACCTTGAGGTTCTTCTTACACTGATCAATGACCTAAGCCATGAATCCTGATGAGGTATACTGGTAAATGAATGATTACAATTAGTGCCTTTGGAATCCTGTACCCCCTTCCATAATAAGGGCAGAGCATTTTTGCATACAGAACAAGGGGGTTATGTATGAAACAGTGAAAAGCGCGAAGAAGTGGACCAGTGGGGCCGTTGCCCTTAGTAACCAATCAGCTTTGAAGTAGCATTTATCAAGTACAATCTATAAAATAATAGTTAGGAGCTGATTGGTTGCTATGGGCAACTGCTGCACTTCTCAACTCTTTTCACTGCTTGATACATAAACCCCAAGGGAACAGCCACTCTACAGTTGGTCATTATTAAAATAAAAGCACTTTGTTCAAGGCAGGAACTTATATTTAATTACTGTTGCTTTCCTTGGAGCAGCTGCTCTTTATGGGTGATAGTGACTTGTGTAATAGCTGAATAGGAAAAACCGAATCAAAGGCTTTGAGCAGTCCTAATATTATATATATATATATATATATATATATATAAAAAATATATACGTAATGTGCAGTGCTTAAATATAAAATTGTTATTAAAGCTTCAATGTTAGACAGTGTAATCTGTGTTCTGGGCACATTATAGCATATTTGCAGAGCTGGTATTAAATCCTATCCTAATGAACTGTGTAATAAGTGTGTAATATAATAATTTTCTCTTTTACCATATGGCTTAGCCGACAGCTACTTGGCTTAATTACAAAGTACATATCATACAGGGGTCATTCACATGGGTCTTTTGTGTCCAAATTGCTGACTTCATGTTATATTTAATAAGTGGTGATAAATGTTAAATTGTTCTCGTAAACAGTCACATTGTCATCTTCAAAATACAATGCAATAAGTTGTTGACGTTTTCATTAGATCTGAAGAACGTCCAACTTTCATCAGCCGGACTGTCAGCCTGAGCACAGATTCTAAATATTCTACCCATGGGAAATATTTAACTGTCACCTGCTCTTAAAATAAGAATTATTTGTTCAGCCAAAGATTTTTTTGGAATGGAATTTGTTTTTTACTTTTTTTCCGCTCCTTAATTCATTCTTTTTTTTTTTCTTTTCTTTACAAAAGAACTTTGATGTGGAATGGAATTTGGTCAGTGTAAAATAATCTTACTGGTCTAAAATGATCTCCAGTTTGGAAAGATGCTATTAAGACATTACTTCTTGTAAATGCATCCTGTTTGAGATCTTCAGAGCCGAATTGCCGGCTACCCATCTACACTCTGCAAGTCCATCACATCCTTGAAAATACTTTGGCAAAGTTAAATCGCTAAATATTTTGTATCTTTTTTTTTTTTGCCTGTTTTCATTTATTTCAACTTTATACATATTTGGTTTTCAGCAGCTGATAAACAACTGGAATCGCTGGGACTAGGCAGATGATGAAATGTATATTTGGATACAAAGATGGTTGGGGGATATAGAACAGGAAGCTTGTTGTTAATGGAACTTTTTCAACTGCAACTTAAGTTACAATATATCATCTTTTTGACACTCAGTAATATCGCTGACTGGGAACTGGCCCTCTACTCAAGTACAGCTTAGGGGCAAAGGCCAGATTTTCAAGATCAAATGAAGGCACTATTTGGAATTAATAGCTAAATAAAGTTTATATTTTTGAGTGAAAAAATATACCCAGGGCCTCCAGTGCTTAGGGAAGCAGTTATTAGGGGTGCCTAAAACACTGGTTAATGTCACTCATCCAATGGTTTTAATGCCCCCATGCTTCCCCCACAATGGAGCTACAACCATATATCCTTATAAAACCAGAAGCTTGTTACCTGTGAAGTTGTCACCTGCTGCTCCTACATGTAAGGGATAGGCTGTGAGTGTAATGCTGAGCTATGACGTAACACTCCTATGATATAACACTCCTTAGAGACAGCACTGACTAAGATAGTAAATGATCTGGTCACTGCCAAAGCTAAAGGCCATTACTCACTCCTAATTCTTCTAGATCTCTTTGACATTGTTGACCACTCTCTCCTCATACAAACACTACAATCCCTAGGTCTTAAGGACACAGCTCTTTCATGGTTCTCTTCCTACCTATCTGATCGCTCTTTTACTGTTCATTTTTCTGGCTCTGCCTCCTCCTCGCTACCTCTATCAGTTGGAGTACCGCAAGGCTCTGTCTTAGGTCCTTTGTTATTCTCAATCTATACCACCTCTCTTGGCAAACTAATCCGCTTTTTTGGATTTCAGTACCATTTGTATGCAGATGATACTCAAATCTACCTATCCTCCCCAGATTTATCACCATCTGTATTGGTCCGTGTCACTGAATGTCTTTCTGCCATTTCATCTTGGATGTCATCTCGCCACCTGAAACTTTACTATTTCTAAAACAGAATTAATTATATTTCCACCGACCAAGAACAGTTACCAACCTGATCTCTCGATCACGGTTGATAACTCGACAATCCATCCTGCTTCACAAGCTCCCTGCCTTGGTGTCATCCTTGACTCTGAACTGTCTTTTGTTCCCCACATTCAATCTGTCTCAAAATCATGTTACATACATCTAAAAAACATATCCAAAATTCAACCATATCTCACACAAGACACTGCAAAAGCTCTGATCCATGCACTCATTATTTCCCGCATAGACTATTGCAATAGTCTTCTTACTGGTCTTCCTAAAAACTGGCTATCGCCATTACAATCCATTATTAATGCAGCTGCACGGCTCATCTTCCTTGCCAAACGTTCATCGTCTGCTGCCCCTCTCTGTCAGTCCCTCCATTGATTACCGGTCTTCTACCGTATTCAGCACAAAATACTTTTACTTACACATAAGGCCATTAACCAAACCACACCAACATACATCTCTTCACTCATCTCAAAATATCTCCCAACCCGACCTCTCCGCTCAGCACAAGATCTGCGTCTCTCATCCCCACGCATTACTTGCTCCCATTCACGGTTACAGGACTTTCTTCGGGCAGCGCCCACTCTATGGAATGCCTTACCACGCAAAATAAGACTTACATCTAGTCTCCAATCCTTCAAGTGTTCCCTGAAAACTCACCTCTTCAGGCAAGCTTATCAGATTCCAGAACCGCCCACATAACCTTCATAGCTTCCATGTCTAATTACATCCCCTTTCACAGTCCTCACATAACCTCACACATTGTCTTTCTCTCACATCCTCATGACATTTGGCCGACATTCCTGTGTGACTGGATCATGCAGCCCACCAAGGAACTCTGCAGTCTGGCTGACCAAATTGCAATGTATAGCACCTATCCTTTTGTATCAATGCCTATTTCCTTATAGATTGTAAGCTTGCAAGCAGGGCCTTCCTACCTATATATCTGTCTATTATTACCCAGTTTTGTTCTATTAATGTTCAAATTGTAAAGCGCAACGGAATATGCTGCGCTATATAAGAAACTGTTAATAAATAAAATAAAAGATAAATGATGTCACTGTCCAAAATCACACTGCCAAGTAAAATGGAACTGAAGATGTTGTGTTGCCACCCCTAAGGTAAGAAATAGATGCAATCCCCCCCACACCCCCATGAGTGTGGGCTTGCGCATAGGGTGCAGGCGCTTCCTACGGCCCTGAATATACCTTGGCTGCCATATTAAGATAGTGCTTGTCTGGCCTGCTGTGCAAAAATGCACTATGTGGATTGGTAGATTCAAACACTGGGACAGTGATGTCACAGCAACTCAAATGACTGAAATGACATTGATGATCCACAGAGCTGACAGCCATCAGACTGACAGCTGTCAGTGCTGCCAACTGTCAGCAGCAATCCCACTGTCAGCCGCTGCCTCGCGGCGCTGGGGAGGTGATCCGGCAAGTGCCACCGGCGGGAGCAGGGGACCTCTTGGAGTCCTCTCAGTGGCCAGTCTCTATGCCGCCGGACTGCAGGTGTACCTGCACTGTTGTACCTGCACCCACCGGAACACCGGCTGCTGCCTCCTCCATCCGGTGTCCTGGGGAGCTCTGTGCAGGAGACAATTCCTGTGTGTTTACTGGTGTCCCAATACCTGCCCGCCAACACCCGCAGCTGCAGGAAACAAACATTCAGCATCTGCATTCTGCACACAGACAGCACAGCCACCCAGACTCTGGGTGGCTGTGGACACAGGACGCTCGCAAGCGGGTCGTTGTTCCCCCACTGCGCATGCGCACGATGGAGGGAGCTCCGTCGTGCGCATGCGCGAGACCCGGCGAGCGATGGGCTCTCCATCGCTCCGAGTCTCGCCCCTAAGGCGGCGTGCTGTCGATGTTGTTTGAAAGCACGCCCCCTTTGGTGGGCGTGCCGGGGGCGTGCCTGCCAGACGGAGGCGTTCCCATGGGAATGCCTACCGTCTGAAGCCGGCCCCACTGACATCACTAGTGATGTCAGTGGGAGTGATTTTGGCTCTGATAGAGCCAAAATCAGTCCAGGGCTTGCGGCAGCGAGACCCTACTGCAGGGTCTCCATCGCAAGCCCGATGGTCGCGATGGTCAAGACCATCGCGACCATCATCATGGACGCTCGCATATGCTGTGGGTGGTCACCCACAGCTATGCGAGCGGCCAGGAGGCCGCTCCATTTTCATGGAGGAGGGCACTGATTCAGAGCGAGTGCTCTGGTCAGAGCGTTCGGCTCTGAATCAGGCCCTCTGCCCCACAGCACTACTGCCCTCCTTACACTGCACCTAGGCAAGTGCAAATGGTGTCAGTGTTACTGAATTGTTCTGTCACTTACCACCTTCCTTATACTGGGCATACATATGTCAATCTGTGCCCTGTAATTACTACACATAGACCATCACCCTCTGCCTCCATCTGTCACCCTTTGCCCTTCACTCTTGCCTCTCCCTGTCACCCTTTGCCTCACAGTCACCCTCTGACTCTCCCAGTCACCCTCTGCCCATCACTCTTTGCCTCTTCCTGTCACCCTCTGCCTCTGCCCATCACTTTATCATTTTTTGCCTCTCCCTCAGTGGCGTATCTATAATGGGTGCAGTGTGTGCGGGGCACACGGGCCACCGGGTCCAGGGGGGCCCCGCATCGCACACCCTGCACCCATACTATTTTAAACTTACCTGTCCGTGGTCCCGCGGCGGGTGTCAGCGCTGCTCAGAACACCGGAAAATGGCTGCCGTGGCCACTTTCCCGGCGTTCTGCGCATGAGCAGTAGACTCCGGGCACACTTTAGTGCCCGGAGTCTACTAATGCTCCGGTTGCTGGCCAGCAACTTGCTAACCTTCCGGTACACAGTGAGAGCTCAGGTTATGTATGGCATCGCAGTGGCTAATTTATGCACGCCCCTGTAATGGCGTTCAAATGCACTGGCACACCTGCGCTTCACCGCCCACCCCTCTCGTCACCACCCCCAAACGGTACTTCCTCTCAATCACTCTGCGATGGGTCTGTGTAGTCACTGCGATCACAGTGGAGTGTTCACACACTGCAATGCCTGCGCAGAACGCAACAATCGGCCGTCTGCGTGAGTAATCACACTTGCAATCCTTGCTGAATCAGGCCCTATGTGAGCTAAACACAAGATACAAAGTTTCCATTATACACCGATTGGAGTTTTGTTCCTAACAGTATGAAATCTTGTTTGATGCTGCAGAGGATATATGTGATTATTGGTGGGGAATTTTCTGGATCAATAGAGTGTCCCATTGTTTATATTATAAGGTGATTATAGATACATTTGATTTTATGGATGAATTTGTATAAATAAATATGTTGAGATTACACTATTTATCTCATAATCTATAGAAAGTGACATCATGTAATACAACGCTCCAGCGCTGTTATTCTATTTCTTGTTTATGGTTATACATTTCTTGGGGGTCTAAGCAACCGACATCCATTGTACAGCTGCAGTAGTCTAGTGGTACAAATTGTCTTCTAGTGTCCCTGCCCTTTCATCCACCTCTAGACTCCAGTTATTACTTAGTCCAGTTTACGTTAGTGCCACTCCTTTTTGGTCTAGTTTTATATCGTTGTCTGCTCTATAGCTGCCCGATGTGCCACTGTACTGTACTGCTATACCAATCAGCGGTAGTGGGAAAAGCAGTGGGGGCTTTCACTGACCCAGGTCCCTCCAACCAGCCCGAGTAAGTAGTACACGCTCACCTCCCCCCCTTAGGTGCCCCTGGTTCATAACCCTAACATCTCCACCCTCGCAGCCTAGCCCTAAACTCCCTCCCCACAGCCTAACCCTAACCCGCCCCCAGCAGCCTAACCCTCCCATCCCACAGCCTAACCCTAATGTCGACATCCTGACAGTGTCGATATTTCACATGCCTTTCTGAGAAACACAACGTGTTGCCTGTCGACATTTTTACAAGGTCGACATAACTGTTGACATTATGAAAGCTGACCTAATGACTACATCCCCACATAAAATGTACTGCGTATGTGCTTCTCTGTCACGTATATAATCAGATCTTCTTTATTGTAATACCGGCACACAGAGTGTAAATGTCGGTACAGATGTGACTACAGTAAATATGTTTTGACTTTATATTTGGACCAGATTGTGAAAATATACTTAAGTTACACTTGGCTAATTTTACAAACTCTTCCAACCATAATCTAGAAATAGGAGCGAGACCCGGGCTCCATTGTATGATGCAGAATAGCAAAAATCTCATCTGTCTCAGGGAAGATTAAGCTGTGAACTAAATAAGCAGTGATTCACTGGAACTCTGATGCGCTGCCAGTCATAAAGCCATCTAAATCCTTCTCCATTTGTCTCAATCTCAAGAAAAACATTTCTGATCCATTCCTGAGTCCTTATCGTGAATCTCCACTTGCTGCGTGCCCCATTAGTGTAAGGACGGGCAATAGAGACCAGTATGATTTTCATGCTGGGGAAGGAGAGGGAGGTGATAGAGGTTGTTTTCTTCTAGCAGTCTACATAGGGCCTGGTGCAGAGTTGTATGCTAGTGACGCTGCTAGTGACACTGTATGCTAGTGACGCTGCTAGTGACACCGTATGCTAGTGATGCTGTATGCTAGTGACGCTGCTAGTGACATTGTATGCTAGTGACGCTGCTAGTGATACTGTATGCTAGTGACACTGTATGCTAGTGACACTGTATGCTAGTGACGCTGCTAGTGACACTGTATGCTAGTGACACTGTATGCTAGTGATGCTGTATGCTAGTGACGCTGCTAGTGACACTGTATGCTAGTGACGCTGCTAGTGACACTGTATGCTAGTGACGCTGTATGCTAGTGACGCTGCTAGTGACACTGTATGCTAGTGACGCTGCTAGTGACACTGTATGCTAGTGACACTGTATGCTAGTGATGCTGTATGCTAGTGACGCTGCTAGTGACACTGTATGCTAGTGATGCTGCTAGTGACACTGTATGCTAGTGACGCTGCTAGTGACACTGTATGCTAGTGATGCTGTTTGCTTGTGACGCTGCTAGTGACACTGTCTGCTAGTGACACTATGCTAGTGACGCTGTATGCTAGTGACGCTGCTAGTGACACTGTATGCTAGTGACGCTGCTAGTGACACTGTCTGCTAGTGACACTGTATGCTAGTGACGCTGCTAGTGACACTGTATGCTAGTGACACTGTATGCTAGTAATGCTGTATGCTAGTGACGCTGCTAGTGACACTGTATGCTAGTGATGCTGCTAGTGACACTGTATGCTAGTGACGCTGCTAGTGACACTGTATGCTAGTGATGCTGCTAGTGACACTGTATGCTAGTGACACTGTATGCTAGTGACGCTGCTAGTGACACTGTATGCTAGTGACGCTGCTAGTGACACTGTATGCTAGTGACGCTGTATGCTAGTGACACTGCTAGTGACACTGTATGCTAGTGACGCTGCTAGTGACACTGTATGCTAGTGATGCTGTATGCTAGTGATGCTGCTAGTGACACTGTATGCTAGTGATGCTGCTAGTGACACTGTATGCTAGTGACACTGTATGCTAGTGACGCTGCTAGTGACACTGTATGCTAGTGATACTGTATGCTAGTGACACTGCTAGTGACACTGTATGCTAGTGACACTGTATGCTAGTGACGCTGTATGCTAGTGATGCTGCTAGTGACACTGTATGCTAGTGACGCTGCTAGTGACACTGTCTGCTAGTGACACTGTATGCTAGTGACGCTGCTAGTGACACTGTATGCTAGTGACACTGTATGCTAGTAATGCTGTATGCTAGTGACGCTGCTAGTGACACTGTATGCTAGTGATGCTGCTAGTGACACTGTATGCTAGTGACGCTGCTAGTGACACTGTATGCTAGTGATGCTGCTAGTGACACTGTCTGCTATTGACACTGTATGCTAGTGACGCTGCTAGTGACACTGTATGCTAGTGACACTGTATGCTAGTAATGCTGTATGCTAGTGACGCTGCTAGTGACACTGTATGCTAGTGATGCTGCTAGTGACACTGTATGCTAGTGATGCTGCTAGTGACACTGTATGCTAGTGACGCTGCTAGTGACACTGTATGCTAGTGACACTGTATGCTAGTGATGCTGTATGCTAGTGACGCTGCTAGTGACACTGTATGCTAGTGACACTGTATGCTAGTGACGCTGTATGCTAGTGACGCTGCTAGTGACACTGTATGCTAGTGACACTGTATGCTAGTGACGCTGCTAGTGACACTGTATGCTAGTGACACTGTATGCTAGTAATGCTGTATGCTAGTGACGCTGCTAGTGACACTGTATGCTAGTGATGCTGCTAGTGACACTGTATGCTAGTGACGCTGCTAGTGACACTGTATGCTAGTGACATTGCTAGTGACACTGTATGCTATTGACGCTGCTGGTGACACTGTATGCTGGTGACACTGTTGGTGACACTGTATGCTAGTGACGCTGCTGGTGACACTGTATGCTAGTGACACTGTATGCTAGTGATGCTGCTAGTGACACTGTATGCTAGTGACACTGCAAGTGACACTCTATGCTAGTGATGCTGCTAGTGACACTGTATGCTAGTGACGCTGCTAGTGACACTGTCTGCTAGTGACACTGTATGCTAGTGACGCTGCTAGTGACACTGTATGCTAGTGACACTGTATGCTAGTAATGCTGTATGCTAGTGACGCTGCTAGTGACACTGTATGCTAGTGATGCTGCTAGTGACACTGTATGCTAGTGACGCTGCTAGTGACACTGTATGCTAGTGATGCTGCTAGTGACACTGTATGCTAGTGACACTGTATGCTAGTGACGCTGCTAGTGACACTGTATGCTAGCGATGCTGTATGCTAGTGACGCTGCTAGTGACACTGTATGCTAGTGACACTGTATGCTAGTGACGTGGTATGCTAGTGATGCTGCTAGTGACACTGTATGCTAGTGACGCTGCTAGTGACACTGTCTGCTAGTGACACTGTATGCTAGTGACGCTGCTAGTGACACTGTATGCTAGTGACACTGTATGCTAGTAATGCTGTATGCTAGTGATACTGCTAGTGACACTGTATGCTAGTGATGCTGCTAGTGACACTGTATGCTAGTGACGCTGCTAGTGACACTGTATGCTAGTGATGCTGCTAGTGACACTGTATGCTAGTGATGCTGTATGCTAGTGACGCTGCTAGTGACACTGTATGCTAGTGACATTGCTAGTGACACTGTATGCTATTGACGCTGCTGGTGACACTGTATGCTGGTGACACTGTTGGTGACACTGTATGCTAGTGACGCTGCTAGTTACACTGTACGCTAGTGACACTGCTAGTGACACTGTATGCTAGTGATGCTCCTAGTGACACTGTATGCTAGTGACACTGCTAGTGACACTGTATGCTAGTGATGCTGCTAGTGACACTGTATGCTAGTGACACTGCTAGTAACACTGTATGCTAGTGACGCTACTAGTGACACTGTAGTGACGCTGCTAGTGACACTGTATGCTAGTGACATTGCTAGTGACACTGTATGCTAGTGACACTGCTAGTGACACTGTATGCTAGTGACACTGCTAGTGACACTGTATGCTATTGATGCTGCTAGTGACGCTGTATGCTAGTGATGCTGCTAGTGACGCTTTATGCTAGTGACACTGTATGCTATTGACGCTGCTAGTGACACTGTATGCTATTGACGCTGCTAGTGACACTGTATGCTAGTGACACTGTATGCTAGTGATGCTGCTAGTGACACTGTATGCTAGTGACGCTGCTAGTGACACTGTATGCTAGTGATGCTGCTAGTGACACTGTATGCTAGTGATGCTGCTAGTGACGCTTTATGCTAGTGACACTCTATGCTAGTGACGCTGTATGCTAGTGACGCTGCTAGTGACACTGTATGCTATTGACGCTGCTAGTGACACTATGCTAGTGATGCTGCTAGTGACACTGTATGCTAGTGACGTTGCTAGGGACACTGTATGCTAGTGATGCTATATGCTAGTGACGTTGCTAGTGACACTGTATGCTAGTGACGCTGCTGGTGACACTATGCTAGTGACGCTGCTAGTGACACTGTATGCTAGTGACACTGTATGCTACTGACGCTGCTTGGGAAACTGTATGGTAGTGACGCTGCTAGTGACACTGCTAGTGACACTGTATGCTAGTGACTCTGCTAGTGACACTGCTAGTGACACTGTATGCTAGTGACACTGTATGCTAGTGATGCTGCTAGTGACACTGTATGCTAGTGACGCTGCTAGTGACACTGTATGCTAGTGATGCTGTATGCTAGTGATGTTGCTAGTGACACTGTATGCTAGTGACGCTGCTAGTGACACTGTATGCCAGTGACGCTGCTAGTGACACTGTATGCTAGTGACTCTGCTAGTGATACTGTATGCTAGTGACGCTGCTGGTGACACTATGCTAGTGATGCTGCTAGTGACACTGTATGCTAGTGAAGCTGCTAGGGACACTGTATGCTAGTGACGCTGCTAGTGACACTGTATGCTAGTGATGCTGTATGCTAGTGATGCTGCTAGGGACACTGTATGCTAGTGACGCTGCTAGTGACACTGTATGCTAGTGATGCTGTATGCTAGTGACGCTGCTAGTGACACTGTATGCTAGTGACGCTGCTAGTGACAGTCCTTGCTAGTGACACTGCTGCTGCGTCTGTGTACGCAGTGACTGCGAAAATATGCGAATGTCGTAGACGCAGGGGATGGTATTGAGACGCCCACCTGCAGCTTTACAAATCCAAGCGTCTGCGTACAAAGACCAAGCATTGGTCGCAGATCCTTATCGGTCTTCTGAGTAACCCTGTGGTCACGTAGAATGGCCGTGGAAACTGGGATGCCGGAGACATTTGGCTTGCGTATGGGATCGCAGACGCAGCATGTGACACGGCTCCAAAACAGTCGCAACATGCCAGCGTTCCTTGTTTTCACTCGCTGTTACCTCCCCCAAACACTCCCGGGGTGTCAATTGCACTACAAGTGTATAGTCGCTGCCAGCAACTGCAGTAGCCTACCTTGACACAGGCACAGTTTACGGATAATCACTCAACTGCGTAATTTTCGGCAAAGTGCACAACTCTAACTAGGCTCATAGTGTATATAGTGTCAAGGAACACAAAGGAATACAAAGGAACACAGCTATGTGGCCTTAAAGCTTGTATAATGCTGTTTTCTTTTTATTGTGACGTCACTACATTTTGCTCTGGGTTTACCCCTAAGCATGTGACTTTGCATGGCAAGCTCGCTGGGACAGTGGCATCATGAGGGGGATGCGGGCCGCACCCGGGTGTCAGAGGGAGTGACACCAAAATGCCAGCTCCTCTGCAGTAACAGGAGCCGGGTGCTGCAGTGTGCCCGGCTCCTGTCATAGAAGAGGAGCTGACAGTGCTGACAGCCCATTCTCCAGGGGCAGCCCATCATCTCCGGCAATGCTTGGCTGTCCCTGGAGTGAAGTCAAGGGATCCCCCACAAGACCACACTCCTTTATTTTAGGCCACGCCCCTTTTGGTCAGTCTTGTTGTTTAAGTTCCTATTGATGCAATTTCTCCCGATAATAAATAGGCCTCTAAATATGTTTTTCTGAATGGCAGCCTGATTGAGGCATCTTATAAGCATAATGATGTATGTGTAGGTTTGTCTGCGTGTTCAGTGTAAATATATACGAAAACACAAAACTTATATTTTGTTGATGCATAAGAGACTTAAGCATGCCGCAAACAAAGGAATTAGAGCAAATGCAAATGTGTTTCCTACTTTCCACAGTGGTAAAATAATCCACGGTTATATTATTATTATTATAATTATTATTATCATTTATTTATATGGCGCCACAAGTGTTCTGCAGCGCCTTACAAAGTACATGAACAAATAAGTAACCAGTGACTTACAATACAAAGCAGGACATGGACATGTATAATAAATATTGCTATATTAGTGACCTTTACGCCCACATAAGCAGCCGAGTGTTGGTTGCCCTAGTGGGAAGTAAGAGATAAATTGAATTACAGTACGGAGAAGCTAACATTCTTTAAGGGAGGGGCAGACGAACAGGAGTGACACAGAATGGGGTACGCGGGGAGGAAGGAAGATGTAGCAGCAAGTTAGGATGAGAGCTGGAAGGCTTTAATGAAGTAGTGGGTCCTAAGAGCTCGTTTGAAAGATTGTAGAGAGGTGCAGAGTCTGATGGGGAGAGGGAGGGAGTTCCAAAGGTGGGGAGCAGCGCGGACAAAATCTTGGAGGCGGGAGTGGGAGGAAGTAATCAATTGGCATGAAAGGCGGCATGTATTAAGTGAACGAAGAGGGCGGACAGAAGAGTGAAGGGAGAGGAGATCAGAGATGTAAATGGGAGAGGACTGGGTGAGGGCTTTGTAAGTGAGTGTGAGAACCTTCATTTGGGTTCTGAAAGTCAAGGGGAGCCAGTGGAGGGCTTGTAGGAGAGGGGAGGCAGATGTAGAGAGCTTGGAGAGGAAGTTGAGCCGAGAAGCAGCATTGAGCACAGACTGGAGAGGAGAGAGATGGGATTGGGGAGGCCATATAGGAGGAGGTTACAGTAATCCAATCTGAGGGCTTTGGTGGCATCCTGGGTGAGAAAGGGTATAGGTACTCTGAGGCCCCCAGATATAAGTCTAACTGGACCTACTAATAAATAGTCATGTACATCTGGGGGTGACCTTACTGCATGTACAGAGCATAAAAGCATGTGCAATGCTGGCAAATGAAACGCATGGGATAGTTATAAAACATCCTATGTCACTAACTAGGTTTAGTTACTCTTGATTGAAGAGAATCTAATCTCAAAATGTTTATTTACTTAAAGGATTGTACTCCTTCCCATATGGAACATATTATTTATAGCTAGCATATTGGCCAAAGAACGGGACTAAAGCTGGGCATCCAGTATACAGTTTCCTGTCAGATATCTGTCCAATCTGGCTGGTTGGAATGAAAACCTAGTAATGTATGGGAGCAAATGACAGTCGATCATATAGTTTTAGACACTGAAAAAAGGACAAAAAAATTTTTTCATTGGTTAAATTTGTGTGTTTTACCCAATTTGTCTGACCAACCATTTTTGCCTATTTTCCAGTGTTTGTGAGCAAATGGACGATTGCCATTTCCTCCCATACATTACCAGGTTTTCATCCAACCAGCCAGATTGGACAGATATTATTGTATGGGAGGTACATGTCAGCCAGAATTACCCACTGATTCAGTATTTTCCTATTATTGTACCTGCATAATGTAGACAGTTTTCTGTTATTCCTGTGAACAAACGCAGGTGTTGGACCGGCCCCCTCATTCCCAGCTCTGTCACTTTATTGGTCTGTTCTGGAGCTGACCACGCCCCATAATGGGATGCAGTCGTGCTGTCGGGATACCTGCACTCAGATTGCTGGCGCCGCTATCCCGACACCATTCAGAATCCCAGCATTCCGTCCGCCTGGCTTCCCGACAGTAAGTATTTGGGTTAGGGGGAGGGTTAGGGTTGGGCACTAGGGTGGGTGCATTAGGCACTATGGGGGGAGGTTAGGTTTAGGGTGCTGGGGGAAGGGTTAGGGTCAGGGTTAGAGTAGGGGTACTTACCTCTAGGTGTCGGGATTGTAACCCAGTCGGGATGTCGGCGTCAGGATCCTGAGCGGCGGCATCCTGTAATGATGTCACATATTCTTTGCTCTTAGGCCAAGCAGCCAAATGAAGATGCTCACCTGTCATTACTCCTGGGGAACTCTGGGAAAAGATAAAGGGATCCTGGGGAAGAGAAACAATGGATTCTGGGAAATGGCGAATAAGGGGGCTTATTAGCATTATCACAGAAACTTGTTCTATAACAAGAATATTGTAATACAATCATCCCTTAATATATTTACATTCAAAAAATATAATGAAAAAACTAGATATGGTCAGAATCTTTGTCATATACTGTATGAGAAATACCTGACATGAGCCTAAATCCTCTAGTAACACACTACAGATTGGACATGCTCATGTGCCCATGAATTTTGCATCACCCTATCCATGCTGGATAGCAGCTTCACTCTGTTCTATGTATGGAAACAACTTATGGACATGACAGATTGTCTTCTGTTATGTAATACATACACCTATCAGTAGCACAATACCAGCCTTCTGTACTCGGTGCATTTGTGCTCCTGTTATAACGTTCCGTTCCGCGCTCAGCTTCCCCCAGACGTTGGAAAACACCTGGGCAGATTTTTTCCCCCCAGTCTTTTACCTTTATCACGATCCAGTTTTCAATTTAAAGCTACTGGCAAACCCAGCCTATATGTTTGCCATATGGATATAGAGCACAATCTGTGCAATGTTTATTTCAAGGGTTAATAGAGCAGAAAAGACAACATTTCATTTGGCTGAAATAAAGCAATTAGACAAGTTGCAAATCTTCTGGGATTCCTCCTGTGTCCATTGCCAGCCTTATTATTATAAGGGGTGGGTTGTGGGTGTTCACTTACTTATTACCAAAAAGAAAAGGCTGCATTCATTCTGCTAGTCATGCTTTCCAAGGGACGTTGGCTTAATAAATGAGCCTTCCTTTGGCACTCAGATAAGGTACAGTATGGGGAGCTCTCACTAGATTTTACCAGCCTCCAAAAATCTCTTATTATTGGAACTTATGTCCACATTAAAATTGCATTTGGCTCTACGTGATTGGTGATATATGTGGGTGAATGCAATTGATTCATCCTGCTTTCTGCAGTGTCCTCCTTATATTAAGGGACTACTTATTAATGGTTGCGTTTTGCCACAATTTTTAGCATTCCTTATTCATACTGTCCCCAGACATTTCAGCACTGTCCCACTGCACGTGGTAGTGTCCAGTGGGGGGGGGGGGGAGCAGTTTGAGGGCCCTCTCTCACCGCTGTTTTGCATAGTAGAGCAGCAGTGATTGGATGTCGTGCGTCCTCGTCCTCCTCGTATAACGCAATAATTTGGAATGCTTCTTTCGAGGCCATTTACCATTATGAAGGCACTGGGACATGGACTCACTTTACTTCCAGGTTTGCACCAGCATTAGCTAGTGCACAGCCATTGGGTCCTACCTCCTATCAGAGGCTGTAGTTGCTAATGCCATCTAAAATAGGTGTTTGCTATCGAGGGCCAGTCTCCGAAATACCCTGGAAACTGCAGGTTTCAGAGGGTTTTAGGGGGTCATTCAGACCCGCTCGTGAGCGTCAGGACACTCGCAAGCGGGTCGATGTTCCCCACTGCGCATGCGCATGACGGAGGGAGCTCCGTCGTGCGCATGCGCGAGACCCGGGGAGCGACGGGCTTTCCATCGCTCCGGGTCTCGCACCAAAGGGGGCGTGCTGTCGATGTTGATTGACAGCACGCCCCCTTTGGTGGGCATGCCCCCTTTGGTGGGAAGCCGGCCCCACTGACTTCACTAGTGATGTCAGTGGGAGTGATTTTGGCTCTGATAGAGCCAAAATCACTCCAGGGCTTGTGGCAGGGAGACTGTCGCAAGTCCGATGGTCGTGATGGTCAAGACCATCGCGACCATCTTTTTGGCCACTCACATATGCTGTGGGTGGTCACCCACAGCTATACGAGCGGCCAGGAGGCCGCTCCATTTTCATGGAGGAGGGCCCTGATTCAGAGCGAGCGCTCTGGTCAGAGCGTTCAGCTCTGAATCAGGCCCTTAGTCCTCTAAGGGTGTCCTAGGAAGAGCATTGAAATCAGATGTGAAAATCCAACATTTTAAGAAGATGTGGATAGAGCCTCAGGGGTCTATTTGCTAAGCAATGTTAGGAGACAGAGTGAAAAGTGATAAGGTGCCAGCCAATCAGCTCCCAACTGTCATTTTTCAAGCACAGCCTGTGAGATGGCAGTTAGGAGCTGATTGGCTGGCACCTTATCACTTTCTTATCACTTTTCACTCTGTCTCCTAACACTGCTTAGTAAATAGACCCCTCAGTCCTGATTAGTTCCTGATCCCTGGTGTCTGGGCACTGAATGAGGCCTAATGCAAGATACCTCCAGCCAGGGTAGATGTGTGACCCACTCTATTTTGGGCACCCACATCTTCTTTTCTTTGGAGTGCACCTCTGGGAAATCAGGGCACAGCGCCACATTCACAGCCTACTGCCAACATGGAGGAGGAGCAGCAGCAGCTGGAAGCTTCAGAGTAATAAGATGACAGCTGCTTCCAGTCCATATCGGCAGCCATCACTCAATGTGGGGGGCAACAAGGTATAAATAAAGACACAGGGCCTGATTCACCAAGGAACGCAAGTGTGCGCACGCATGAGCGCACTCGGCTGCTGCAAATATATGCTAATCAATGCATACGCACGGCAACCACAGCATAAGATGCAGACCCCCAGCATTACACAATGTCGCCCACTTCCCTTTACTCAAAGCCTGAGTAGTCCGCAAGACAGCGGCAACATCAAGAACCATCGGAACCATACGCACAATAGAGGTTGACCTGATCTCGTGTAGGATTTTGGCCACTTCCTGCGTGCATCGAGTCGTCTGGCTGCGTATGCTGCCGCACTGCCTTAATTATGCCTGCCCCTATAACGGCGTCCCAATGCACAGGCACGCCTGCGTTTGCCCGACCACCCCCATCACCACCCGCAAACGGTACTTCCTGTCAATCAATATTGGACAGATCTGCGTACACACTGCCTGTAGTCTGCGTACCCTTACCCGATCGCACTGGCTAGCACGCGCAGTGCGATGCTTACACATCCGCAATGCGAAAACATCGAGTGTGTGCATTCTCTAACTTGCGTTCCTTGCTGAATCAGGCCCTCTGACTTTTAGGTGTAAACATTGGTGACCCCTAGGTTTCTGTAGTAGTATTGTCAGTCCAGTAGATTAACTACAAACAAATCAATAACAAACAGACTTGCTGTGCTAGAGTAGTTGAACTTAACTGTAATTCGATAAATAGCAACTATAGAAAAGTAACAAAACAGGCACCTTTATTTTTATTGATATATTATATGAATCATTGTGTTACAACAATACAGGCACCAAGACAAACAGGACCTTAGTTCAGAAGTACATTGGATGCACACTGCTGAACAGTTTGGTTTTGCACCAGTGAAGCTTTAAGGTCTACCCAACGCATTTTACAATGTACGCCAACTCTCAGCTCTCGCAAGACGCCACCGGAAACTAGAAATATGCCTATATTGAATTGGTATGTCAGTGAAAGAATAAGAATGATATATTATGACTAAGTGTAAAAAACCAAGTAAGGAATATAAAAATAAAAAATATATAAAATATATAATTCTATAATATAATATGCCCATAGAAAAATGAAGGGTTAAAAAAGAATAAAAAAGAGATCTAGTTTATGTATTGATGAGACCTGAAAAGAAAAAATTAATTAGTAAATGTTTAAAGCTCCTTTGAGAAAAAGTTAGGAGTCCCAGTAGAGATGATCGTGTACAGTCCTATACTTAACTTTCCCTACCTTACCGCTAGTTGGATCTTCTTAGTTGCAGGCTGGGGAGTGTGTCGCAGACTCGAACCGTGGTTGCCTGTGTGTTGGCCATCGTTATTCGGGTCTCGCGCTTGCACACGACGGAGCCGCCAACGTCGTGCCCATGCGCACTTGGGCAACATCGACCCGCTTGTGAGGACTCAGCGCTCGCGAGCGGGTCTGAATCAGGCCCTGAGTGTTTTCAGAGATTAGCGGCTATGGTCTGGGTAACCTCCGGGCTCTGGGCCTGATTCAGAGCAACTCGCTGTGGGTGACCACTCACAGCTTGTGCGAGCGGCCTGGAGTCCGTTGCGATTATCGCAAACCATCGGGCTTGTGACGAGACCCCGTGGTAGGGTCTCGGCTCCCGCAAGCCCGAGTGAACTTCCTGCTCAAATAGTGATGTCAGTAGGGCCGCCCACAAACCCCAGGCATTCCTAAGGGAACACATGCGTTTGTGCAGCCACCCCCCCTCCCTGCCTACACTCACCATCGACAGCCGCCCCGTCTTGTAGCGAGACCCGTAGCGACTGAGCTGCCGTCGCTGGACGGGTCTCGCGCATGCGCACATGGCGCATGCGCTGTGCGGGACCATCGACCCGCTTGCGAGCGCTGCGCACTTGCGAGTGGGTCTGAATCAGGCCCTCTGTGTCTTAATCACCAACGCGTTTCATGCGGTTCAACGCACTTTTTCAAGGATGATTTAGAAGCTTTAAGCATTTACTAATGATTTTTTTCTTTTCAGGTCTCATCAGTACATAAACTAGATCTCTTTTTTATTCTTTTTTTAACCATTCATTTTTCTATGTGCATATTATATTATAGAATTATATATTTTATATATTTTTTATTTTTATATTCCTTACTTGGTTTTTTACACATAGTCATAATATATAATTCTTATTCTTTCACTGACATACTAATTCAATATTTTAGCGCTTATCTTACCCCCCCCTTTTATGTCATTTTGCCAGATTACCCACTGCTCATGTACTGTGCCAATGCAGTGGCTTTATAGGCTGAATAGCCCTCCTGTGTAGACTGCCTTTTATTTTTTCTTGGCAACATTTGTACTGTCCAACATTTGTGGGTTTTTAGTGCGTTCCGTTATAATTAGTAAAGGGAAGATACTTGATCTATGGCTATGGGGCTCAGCGGTAATGAAGAATTGTAGTCTCTTTGTGGGGAGGTAAAGGCTGTGTGCTCTCTAGTAAATACTCTCTTCATAATATTTAAATAACCCCATCTCAAAATGGTATTATATTTCTTCACTCCATTGCAAATGTAATTTGATTGACACCTAATCCACACATTGCAATGAACACTCATCTGCACAACTTGTTCAATCAGACAGTGCAACCTCTTGTGCCCCCCAGATGTGATGTAGTCAGCAGACAATGCCGGCGGACAGAATCCCGGCACTCGGAGCCTTCATCAAAAACATTGTTTGAAAGATGGCGCAGTCGGCAGCAAGTATATATGGTACAGGTACAGTGCCCCCATTGACCCATGTGCCCTCACACAGTACACCCATTGTAGATACACAGCTAGAGCGGGGGCCTCTGGGTGTTGTTGCAGGGGTGTGCCGTGGTCTCAGAGGGGGAGGATACCCAGCATTGTGGGCCCACAATGCCCATTGTTAGTATACTTACACAATTATCAGCAAGTGAAGTCACAAACCAGCATTTTACACTTTTGCAACTGATTAATAACCTTTATTTATACTACTTAATTCCCCAAATGTCTGGGTAATAAAATAACGTCTTTGCCAGTTCATATTAGCAGATTCCATTAGTGCCATTGCAAAATTATAAATCTGATTGCTAGTTTGTCTAAGGCGCAGATCTTCAGTCTACACAAAATGCCCTCAGTTTTCCATACGGTCCTCAGTTTTCTCCCCTCTTGAAATGTTTAACTAACAATGCTAATTTCCCCATAACGCCTCTCTCAAAGCTACATAATAAATGGGCAACACAGTTGGTGTAGTGGTTACCGTTACTGCCTCACTGCACTGAGGATCACTGGAGGATCACTATTCAAAAGAGACATTGTATACTAATTGAATTGCAACAACCAGCTGGTGAGCATATAAGTATCAACTCTGTTTTTATACAATCCAGATGAATACTGGTTAGATATTGAACTCTTCTAGATACCTATAAAACACAGCAATTGGAATTAAATTCTATAGAGAATTTCAACTATATGTATTAATTAGAACATTGTGAATAAATTTACATTTTTAAAGGAAACCTTTGTGTCAATCAAACATATTACTATTATCACTACTATTATTATATATATGTATGGAATTTTACATTTGCACAGTTCACTAGGAAAGTTTTTTGCATGCAGATATTTATGCCAGAAGACTAACTGTCTGTATGAACTAGCAGCAGTGCCCATTCCAACAATATATATTGTTGTCATAATTTTTACCCAATTAGCAACAGGATGTCAGTTTCCAGAGTCACTGGGAAACTGGGATACGTTTAAGATGCCGGCGGCCGCAATTTCGGGCGCCGGCTTCCCGAATCCTCTATCCCGCCTAGGGTTAAATGACAGGCGTCTAAAATCTAGACATCTGTCATTTTCCCGACGCCGGGAGACAGGCGCCCGGCATACCAACATCCCGATCGAAGGGATGCCGGGCGCCGCGAGCGGACAGCCGCGGGTGGGGGAGGGTTAGGTTTAGGGCACCTGGGGGGGAATTAGGGTTAGGCACCCCCCCTGGGAGGGTTAGGGTTAGGCTAGGGGGAGGGAGGGTTAGGCACCCCCGGGGGGGACTTAGGGTTAGGCACCCCCCCGGGGGACTTAGGGTTAGGCACCCCCCCGGGGGACTTAGGGTTAGGCAGCGGGGAAGAGGGGGGTTAGGCACTTAGAGGGGGGAGGTTAGGGTTAGGCACTTGGGGGGGAGGTTACGGTTAGGCACCCCTAAGGAGGGTTAGGGTTAGGGGGGTTGGTTAGGTTAGTTTATACTTACCTTAGGGACGATCGGGATTTCCAGCGCTGTCGGGCTTCCGCTGCCGGGCTCTGCTCTTTTCCGCAGCCGGGAATCGAGCTGCCGGTCATGCGGCAGCCGGGATCCAATACCGAATGTGGCCCACTGTGTTTTTTTCTCTTGTTTTGATATGGGTGGAGTTTGTACGGTCTCTTTGTGTTTTGTTAGTTTCCTCCAGGTGCTCTGGTTTCCTTCCAAACATCAAAAATAAACTGTTAGGTTAATTGCTTGCTGATAAAAAAATTAACCATTGTTTGTGTGTGTCTAGGGAATATAGATTGCAAGCTCCACTAGGACAGGGACTGATGTAAATAACTGAGATATTGGGGCATATGTATCAAAGCTTGATGTGAGATAAAATTGTGAAATATATGTCACCAACCAATCAGCTCCAAACTATCATTTCTTAAACACAGCCTGCAAAATGTAAGTTAGAAGCTGATTGGTTGGTGATGTATATTTAACAATTTTATCTCACATCAAGCTTTGATACATATGCCCCATTATCTGTTGAATGGCCTTAGCATAGGTGTTTTGGTTTTTCATTGAAAAATGATGGGAACGATAATGAAATCACCCTTTGCTTGGAGACTCAAGTAATTATTTTAGTTTTCTGGGTTCCACATTCACGCAGCATGAAAACAAAACATAACTTAAAATAGCACAAGCATCACATAAACCAAGAACAATGGCGTTAATAGGCTGAACCCTTCTCCAACACTTGGTAAAAAAGAAATCTCCAACCTCCAGCCCAGCCTGCAGTTTCTCTTGTAATTAGGTACAGTGCAGCTGTTTGTGATTTAGAGGCAATACATGTATTTGTAGGAGCAATAAAAATCTAAGAGGTTAACCATTAGTTCCAATGAGTTCCTTGGTTGGGCTTGTCAATGAGGTGAATTCCTCATTTTACAGCAAAACTTTTAAACACAAGAATGTTGAATGGCAAAGCAGCAGTCAGCATGGAACAGATCAGATGGGACTGTCTGCTTTGAAATCCACAATAAATGCCGATTCTAGGGGCCGGTGCTGGTTTATATTTTGAAAACCGAAAACGACAGATTGACTGTTCCACTGAGCTCCTCGCTGGTAAACACGACTTGTGCAGGCAATTAAAGTCTTTGGTTCCAGCAAAGAGAATCAACAGCCACGAGCAGGGGAATTTGCAGAGATATTTCACTTTGGGTTTTAAGCTGTGATTTAGAAAGGAAATTAAATAAAGCTCAATTTCTTTTCCAGCCCTTCTCACTCTCATTGCTTAAAATGTATTGTCATTTATATCATTAACGGGGAGGTATTGGACCATAGTTAACGTGGAGCACAGCTGCTGACCTTGTGTGTCCACAAGCTTTTAGTCCTGTGCTTTCCTTGGAATCATTTGCTGTGTATGGACCGTGAAACCTCTGTGGCAGCTCAGCTTCTTCCTTCTAAAAAAGAGCCCCAGGCTGCATTTACATAGTAAATGCATTATTTCTGCCAATTTCTCTGACTTTTCTCGCTCCTTTAATTTTCATCTCCCAACTCTGTATATCACCTTCCGAATTGTATTTTCACGTCCCCTGGCGAAGCAAATGATTGTGTAAAAGTCAGTCTAGTGCCATGCAAATATTAAATTAGCCATTGCAGCTTAGCGAGGAATGTGGGGAGATGGTAGACTGTGCTAGTGACTGGAAAATGTTACAGCCTATGTATATACAGCACATAAAGCATTGCAGGCCTTAACCTTTTCAATATAGGATTTGCTGATATCCAGCAAAGAGTTTCTAAAATATCCTTTTAAACCACCGGGATAATAAACAAAGTGTCAGTATAGGGAGAGATTGAACGGATTCAGCTGGAAAGTCTTGTCAATAATACTGAGGGTAACATACCCGCAGTGTATGCAACGTTGTGTGTTACATTTCTGTCCTTTACCACAAATAAAATGTTATTTTGTCCAATTTTGTTTTACTTTGACTAGCACAGTACTGGTCACAATTTCATCCTGTAACATCATACAGCTACTTGTGTGGTGACTGTATTTTTTTATTCCCTACCTGGACCATCGGCAGCACAGTTGGTGTAATGGTTAGCATTACTGCATACTTGCATACTTTTTGTTGCCCCTCTCTTGGAGAAGCTCAGAGAGGAGATGCAGCCGGGCCACAGCTGGCCACTTCAGTGGGCTGGGGCCGGGCTCTTAGATAATTTTAGTCATGTCCCAGCCATACGGAAACACGATTACCAGTATTATTGCCCCAATTCACTAGGAACTGGGCGGGATGCAGGAGATCCACCCACTCTTCCAGTGGTACAGGAGAATAGTCATTGCTGCCTCACAACCAGGCCGTTAAGACATAAACAGGGCCTAGGCACTGAGGAGGGCATGGCCAAATCTGGGAGGCGTGGCCACTCCCCCTCTGAAAAAAAAAAAAAAAACAGAATGTGCAAAGGGGGACAATCGACAACTGGCCCAGGTAATTAGTACCCGCTTCCCCAAGTCTTGGGTTAATTTCACGGCTCTGACTGTGTGGAGTTTGTATGTTCTCCCCGTATTTGCATGGGTTTTTTCCAGGTACTTAGGTTTCCTCCTACAATCCAAAAATATACTGGTAGGTTAATTGGATTCTGAAAAAAAATTAACCCTAGTGTGTATGTCGTCATACTTGCCGACTTTCTGTTTCTTCTCTCCAAGAGAAGCTGGAGAGGAAATGCAGCTGACCGCTTCAGGGTCTGGGCCAGGCTCTCACATCATTAGGACCTGCCCTTGCTACTGCAAAATGGCATGAATCGAGGGTCCATAGGTAAGGGGCGTAGTTAAAAAGATGCGATTCGCATAATTTTAGCCCCACCCCTCCATATGGCCCTGCGATTCTCTGTATTTTTTCCCCATCCTGCTCACTTTACTAGAAAGTGGGCCAGTTATGGGAGATCCACCCACTCTTCCGGGGATGCAGGGGACTACCCAAAAATGGGGAGTCTCCCGCACCTCCCTGGAGAATAGGTAAGTATGAATGACTAAATTACAAAATAG
>JAUIMM010000126.1:22630000-22634553 GCA_031769625.1 Taudactylus pleione | reverse complement strand
CCTTCCTACACTGTGCCTTACCATCCCCAATAACACACTGCTCTCCCATCCCTTCCTACACTGTGCCTAACCCTCCCCATAACACACTGTGCTCTCCCATCCCCCCTTCTACACTGTGCTTACCATCCCCAATAACACACTGTGCTCTCCCATCCCCCCCTTCCTACACTGTGCCTTACCATCCCCATAACACACTGCTCTCCCATCCCCCTTTCTACACTGTGCCTTACCATCCCCCATAACACACTGTGCTCTCCTATCCCCCCCTCCTACACTGTGCCTTACCATCCCCATAACACACTGTGCTCTCCCATCCCCCCTTCCTACACTGTGCCTTACCATTCCCCCATAACCACACTGTGCTCCTCCCATCCCCCCTTCCTACACTGTGCCTTACCATCCCATAACACACTGCTCTCTCCATCCCCCCTTCCTACACTGTGCCTTACCATCCCCAATAACACACTGCTCTCTCCATCCCCCTTCCTACACTGTGCCTAACCCTCCCCATAACACACTGTGCTCTCCCATCCCCCCCTTCCTACACTGTGCCTTACCATCCCCCATAACACACTGCTCTCCCATCCCTTCCTACAACTGTGCCTTACCATCCCCATAACACACTGCTCTCCCATCCCTTCCTACACTGTGCCTAACCCTCCCCATAACACACTGTGCTCTCCCATCCCCCCTTCCTACACTGTGCCTTACATCCCCATAACACACTGCTCTCCCATCCCTTCCTACACTGTGCCTTACCATCCCCATAACACACTGCTCTCCATCCCCCCTTCCTACACTGTTCCTTACCATCCCCCCATAACACACTGTGCTCTCCCATCCCCCCTTCCTACACTGTGCCTTACCATCCCCATAACACACTGTGCTCTTCCATCCCCCCTTCCTACACTGTGCCTTACCATCCCCATAACACACTGCTCTCCCATCCCCCCTTCCTACACTGTGCCTTACCATCCCCATAACACACTGCTCTCCCATCCCCTTCCTACACTGTGCCTTACCATCCCCATAACACACTGCTCTCCCATCCCTTCCTACACTGTGCCTAACCCTCCCCATAACACACTGTGCTCTCCCATCCCCCCTTCCTACACTGTTCCTTACCATCCCCCATAACACACTGTGCTCTCCCATCCCCCCTTCCTACACTGTGCCTTACCATCCCCATAACACACTGTGCTCTTCCATCCCCCCTTCCTACACTGTGCCTTACCATCCCCATAACACACTGCTCTCCCATCCCCCCTTCCTACACTGTGCCTTACCATCCCCATAACACACCTGCTCTCCCCAGTCCCTTCCTACACTGTGCCTTACCATCCCCATAACACACTGCTCTCCCATCCCTTCCTACACTGTGCCTAACCCTCCCCATAACACACTGTGCTCTCCCATCCCCCCTTCCTACACTGTGCCTTACCATCCCCATAACACACTGCTCTCCCATCCCTTCCTACACTGTGCCTTACCATCCCCATAACACACTGCTCTCCCATCCCTTCCTACACTGTGCCTAACCCTCCCCATAACACACTGTGCTCTCCCATCCCCCCTTCCTACACTGTGCCTTACCATCCCCATAACACACTGTGCTCTCCCATCCCCCCTTCCTACACTGTGCCTTACCATCCCCATAACACACTGCTCTACCATCTCCCCTTCCTACACTGTGCCTTACCATCCCCATAACACACTGTGCTCTCCCATCCCTTCCTACACTGTGCCTAACCCTCCCCATAACACAGTGCTCTCCCATCCCCCCCTTCCTACACTGTGCCTTACCATCCCATAACACACTGCTCTCCCATCCCCCCTTCCTACACTGTGCCTTACCATCCCCATAACACACTGCTCTCCCCATCCCCCCCTTCCTACACTGTGCCTTACCATCCCCATAACACACTGCTCTCCCATCCCTTCCTACACTGTGCCTTACCATCCCCATAACACACTGCTCTCCCATCCCTTCCTACACTGTGCCTAACCCTCCCCATAAAACACTGTGCTCTCCCATCCCCCCTTCCTACACTGTTCCTTACCATCCCCCATAACACACTGTGCTCTCCCATCCCCTCTTCCTACACTGTGCCTTAGCATCCCCATAACACACTGTGCTCTCCCATCCCCCCTTCCTACACTGTGCCTTACCATCCCCATAACACACTGCTCTCCCATCTCCCCTTCCTACACTGTGCCTTACCATCCCCCATAACACACTGTGCTCTCCCATCCCCCCTTCCTACACTGTGCCTTACCATCCCCATAACACACTGTGCTCTCCCATCCCCCCTTCCTACACTGTGCCTTACCATCCCCATAACACACTGCTCTACCATCTCCCCTTCCTACACTGTGCCTTACCATCCCCATTAACACACTGTGCTCTCCCATCCCTTCCTACACTGTGCCTAACCCTCCCCATAACACACTGTGCTCTCCCATCCCCCTTCCTACACTGTGCCTTACCATCCCCATAACACACTGCTCTCCCATCCCCCCCTTCCTACACTGTGCCTTACCATCCCCATAACACACTGCTCTCCCATCCCCCCTTCCTACACTGTGCCTTACCATCCCCCATAACACACTGCTCTCCCATCCCCCCATCCTACACTGTGCCTTACCATCCCCATAACACACTGCTCTCCCATCCCTTCCTACACTGTGCCTTACCATCCCCATAACACACTGCTCTCCCATCCCTTCCTACACTGTGCCTAACCCTCCCCATAACACACTGTGCTCTCCCATCCCCCATTCCTACACTATTCCTTACCATCACCCATAACACACTGTGCTCTCCCATCCCCTCTTCCTACACTGTGCCTTAGCATCCCCATAACACACTGTGCTCTCCCATCCCCCCTTCCTACACTGTGCCTTACCATCCCCCATAACACACTGCTCTCCCATCTCCCCTTCCTACACTGTGCCTTACCATCCCCATAACACACTGCTCTCCCATCCCTTCCTACACTGTGCCTTACCCTCCCCATAACACACTGTGCTCTCCCATCCCCCCTTCCTACACTGTGCCTAACCCTCCCCATAACACAGTGCTCTCCCATCCCCCCTTCCTACACTGTGCCTAACCCTCCCCATAACACACTGTGCTCTCCCATCCCCCCTTCCTACACTGTTCCATTACCATCCCCCATAACACACTGTGCTCTCCCATCCCCTCTTCCTACACTGTGCCTTACCATCCCCATAACACACTGCTCTCCCATCCCTTCCTACACTGTGCCTAACCCTCCCCATAACACACTGTACTCTCCCATCCCCCCTTCCTACACTGTGCCTTACCATCCCCATAACACACTGCTCTCCCATCCCCCCTTCCTACACTGTGCCTTACCATCCCCCATAACACACTGTGCTCTCCCATCCCCCCTTCCTACACTGTGCCTTACCATCCCATAACACACTGTGCTCTCCCATCCCCCCTTCCTACACTGTGCCTTACCATCCCCATAACACACTGCTCTCCCATCTCCCCTTCCTACACTGTGCCTTACCATCCCCATAACACACTGCTCTCCCATCCCTTCCTACACTGTGCCTAACCCTCCCCCATAACACACTGTGCTCTCCCATCCCCCCTTCCTACACTGTGCCTAACCCTCCCCATAACACACTGCTCTCCCATCCCCCCTTCCTACACTGTGCCTAACCCTCCCCATAACACACTGTGCTCTCCCATCCCCCCTTCCTACACTGTGCCTTACCATCCCCATAACACACTGCTCTCCCATCTCCCCTTCCTACACTGTGCCTTACCATCCCCATAACACACTGCTCTCCCATCCCTTCCTACACTGTGCCTAACCCCTCCCCATAACACACTGTCTCTCTCTCCCATCCCCCCTTCCTACACTGTGCCTTACCATCCCCATAACACACTGCTCTCCCATCCCTTCCTACACTGTACCTTACCATCCCCATAACACACTGCTCTCCCATCCCTTCCTACACTGTGCCTAACCCTCCCCATAACACACTGTGCTCTCCCATCCCCCTTCCTACACTGTGCCTTACCATCCCCCCATAACACACTGCCTCTACCATCCCCCCTTCCTACACTGTGCCTTACCATCCCCATAACACACTGCTCTCCCATCCCTTCCTACACTGTGCCTAACCCTCCCCATAACACACTGTGCTCTCCCATCCCCCCTTCCTACACTGTGCCTTACCATCCCCATAACACACTGCTCTCCCATCCCCTTCCTACACCTGTGCCTTACCATCCCCATAACACACTGCTCTCCCATCCCTTCCTACACTGTGCCTTACCCTCCCATAACACACTGTGCTCTCCCATCCCCCCTTCCTACACTGTGCCTTACCATCCCCATAACACTCTGCTCTCCCATCCCCCCTTCCTACACTGTGCCTTACCATCCCCCATAACACACTGTGCTCTCCCCATCCCCCCTTCCTACACTGTGCCTAACCCTCCCCATAACACACTGTGCTCTCCCATCCCCCCTTCCTACACTGTGCCTTACCATCCCCATAACACACTGTTC
>JAUIMM010000126.1:22545000-22620000 GCA_031769625.1 Taudactylus pleione | reverse complement strand
TTTTTTGTAATGGGATTTAAATGCAGTAGCAAAGTTGTTATTTTTTGTAAATAGTACGAAAATGTTGTAATAGATTCCAATGATCATCTCCCTACTGTCATTTTTTGCAATTATAATCCATTCCTTGTGAAAAATATAGTCTCCTATAGCTGGTGCATCAGACATATTTCAAAACAGTTGATGAACAAAAAAAAATCCATTTTTTTTTCTGATGCTGTGGGTGGTAGGAGCTGTCTTCACATGAATATCCAAGCTCGCTTTTCCTGTAACACAGGTATTCACTGCAGGTGTCTTTGTCTAACTACATCACAGCAGTTCTCCTGCTCAGTAGTAAGGTAGTGGTTTTATTTTTTCAAAGCATCCTTCCTGCCTTTGATAGATGTCCTTGACATTCTTCATTGTGCATTAGATTGTTAGCATGGTAATTGGCTCAGTGTGTTTTTAATCATCATGGAATGGTGTCACCTTAACCTCATTGTTTCCAAAAGGATTCTTGAGCTCATCACACAAGACAATCTTGTTTTAAAATGCATGTAAATCTACTAGTTGAAATTAATATAAATTGAATTATGTATATTATTAAACTGGAAATAAATATGAAATGTTTTTATACATAACTACATGTCCATAGTACGGTGTCTACAGCAAGTTGCCATGTTAGCAGGGATGGGCTTCTCTCAGTAAAGCAGGACTTGACAAATGTTTCTAAAATAAGGAGCCAGGATGAAAGTGTAGGAGCCAGATCACTGTCCCCCCAAAAAAATTACAGGAGTGATTGAGGAGCACAGCTCTGTGTGTTATGCAACTGTTATACACACTATACTAGTCCACAAAATGGTTGCAGCTGAATGGAAATAGTAACATGGAGGGCCCCTCACTGCTCTGCACAGCTCCCCTTCTCCACCCCCCCACCCTCCAGTAATAACAGACCACATTTCATATAAAACAATGGTGCCAGAAAGCACAACAGAATACCCCTCCCCTCGTGGTCACACAGCTATCCCTCTGAAGCCACTCCGCAATCCCTGGCCAAGCATAGACCCTATTACTGGGGAGCTCTATGCAGCCAGAGATAGGTGACCGTAGATAGCCGAGACATACAGGAGGTTACGCGTAGACTGAGACAGACAGCATGGGTCAGAGCAGGACAGGAGGAGTCAGCGCAGGATGGGACGGACAGGAGGAGTCAGCGCAGGCCGGGACGGACACAGGCACAGCAGTCACCGCAGACAACACTCAGCAGATGCACTCCTGTGCATGAAATGAACGCTGCAATACTATAGGCACGAATCTCCGCCTATAGTATTGGTAGCCATGGCGACCTGGCCCCTGGGATTTGTCAAGTCCTGCAGTAAAGAGTTACTGACAGGTGCGTGGCTTGGATGCCTAAGATGGTGGATGCGTTGATGCATAGCTCCGCTTACTATCTCCCATTCAAAATCTCTTTATTACAGTCCGTTTCATACAACGGCCTAACTGATACTTATCTCTGGTTCCCGGTATTACCTACAGAACCTGAGAGGACTTATACCTGTTTGATAAGTGTCCTACTCTTGCCAATATTGAGGAATCCGGATATTAGCTGTCCCTTTTTCCCCCCAACTATAATTCGGTCAATTTGGACAAAGGCGTAGGAAAGAACAACAGCAAGGGTACAACGTTACCTTTTTTTTACATGGCACAAAGTTAACAGGGAATAAATAGTTAAACTAAAAAAATATTTAGGGATGTTTACAATTTAAATGCCAGATGGTATCAGGCACATCCAATTTGGTAGTTTTCCCTTGATTTTGTATCTTAGTTAACTTATAGTGTACTAGTTAAGATTAGTGTTTTGCAATGGCCAGGTAGCAAAGTCTGTGGCATGCTAAACTCTTTAACACAATTTAAGTATAGGTGTATGTGGACACATCTGTAGTGCAAGCAGAGTTCTCCGTTCTTACCAGCGCCCGCTTGAGGTGAATTTTTGTAAAGGAGAGCAGCTGTCCTTGCATGGTTGCCATGTCTTTATATTCCCAGCCACTTTTGCTATGTTACTTTCTACCAGCATGGTAGGGAATGGCAACTAGTCAGTCCACTCCAGTGGTACACCAGCTCAAACATGCCCTGGGCGATTCCTGATGGAATGAGCTGTTGTAATTCTTTGCTACCAGTGATAAGTTGCTGCGTATTCTTGCTGCTGGTACTACGTCTGCTGCAAATGTTCTGTGTATTTTGGCTAAGCCTGGCAAAAGTCGCTACTTCGCAAGGAATTTCACAGGGATCTTGCAGAGAATTTCGACAACTGAGTCTATCGCTCATGCTTTTGTTTCTCTCCCAGGGTCTACACAGATATGATGACACCCTTTAGAGGGAGTGATGGACAGTTGCAGGTGTTTCATTTGGGCATTTCACATAAAGTGGCTGAATGGTGACTGTTACTGTGGATTGTATGTTCCCCTCTCTCCCCCGGTGGATATGGTGCAACAGTGTCTCATAAGGTCTTCCTTTAGTGCAAAGACCAATCCATCCTGTAAACGAAGAGCTTGGTTATCCCCTTCTAATTAAAAGTGATGTCACAAGGAGTCCCACTGTTCCAAGCTTCTTCCTGGGGAAGAAACTTCCTCTCCTGATACTAAACTCCTGCACATCTGTGATCTATTGCACAGATGGGGCTTAGCTGGCAAAAGCAGCTTCTGGATACTGGTTATCACTCGGTCTGTCAGTTCAGTTTTCTCATAAGGGATACGCTAGCTGAAAAAAGAGTTAGAAAAGTACAGTGTCAGTTTCAAACTTTAAATACAATGAGCGATATGAGATACATGAACAAATAAAATAATTTGAACCATGTCGCATCAGGCTCTCTGCCCTAACTGCCCAGAGATCTTCTTACAGTAGGCGCAAACCCTACGTAAGCCTACGTAAGTTGCTGTCTCCATTTTTGTACTTCTAGACTAATAATGGCTTCTAACCTCCTCCATGTTGACTTTCTGCTTGTTGTCCTTCTCTACATGGCAGCTTCTTTGGTCGCCCCTGCACGCAAGAGTTCTATGTTCAATGTTCTGGATCATCTGGCGGATGTTCTTCTTCCTCACCATGGTCTATCTGTGGCTTCACTTGCTCATTGCAATGCCTTGGGATGCTTGTGGGTCTCACTACTGCTCAGTGTCTCTATATCCATGGGCAAAACTGGAGCTGAACACTTATGCCAGTGCTCAGTATTGCTTCCCTGCAGGACATTACAGTGTGCAGATCTGCTCATCTGCACTATCTTAGACAACCTTGTAGAAGACTCTTCCTATAGTGTTGAAATCAGCGAGTAGGTACTTTGCACACAGCACTTTTTTTCCACCTGTACTGTATAGCCCTGCAGACTGTATGCATGTACCACTGTCTGCATCATATTAGCAACATTCACTTTGCTGTTCCTGAATAATTGACGAAATAGAGAGAGAAAATAATAACAGGGCTTCTGATACTCCCCACCTGAATCAGGTAATAGTGAACTTCACTGATTGCCGGCCATCTGGTGGCTAACAAAATTGCAGAATTACTTACTCAATATATTAACCTATTATAGTGAAGCACCCACCACTTTTATGTTGCTCCAGCATAGTGGTCATGCACTGCTCCATCCAGGGCCAGACTAGCCCGCCAGGTGATTTCCCAGTGGTGCCCTGAGTTTCAGAGCTTTCGGCAGCATGGCCGAAGCATTGATTAGGCAAGAATGGGCGACCATCAGTCAGTATGTGGCCCAGAAGTTGATTGACAGCATGCCAGGGTGAATTGCAGAGGTCTTGAAAAAGAATGGTTAACACTTCAAATATTGACTCTTTGCATAAACTTAATGTAATTGTTAATATAAGCCTTTGACACTTATGAAATGCTTGTAATTTTACTTCAGTATACCATAGTAACATCTGACAAAAAGGTCTAACAACACTGAAGCAGCAAACTTTGTGAACACCAATACTTGTGTCATTCTCAAAACTTTTGGCCATGGCTGTATTTCAATATGTGTACATTGTTCATCCTGGAATGTTAGGGTGCCTTGTGGACCAAGTTTGGGAACCTCTGATCTAGAGTAAATCAGACAGGAGACGCTCCATAGAGCATTAAAAGAGATTATATTGCCTTTTTGCGGACGACATCCTTCTGTATGTAACACATCCGGAAAACTCTCTTCCAAATTTACAAAAGTTGCTTCATGATTATTCTGCGGCCTCATATTGTAAATTAAACGCATCTAAACGGAAGTATTAGCAATAAATGTTCCACCTCAGCTCCTGTATTCCCTTAAATGTTGTTATAATTATAACTGGCAATCACTGTCTCTCTGTTATCTGGGTATCTCTTTGTCAGTTAAAGAAGACACTATTCTTGATTATAATTATGGCCCACTGTTGAATCACTTTAGTGCCTTCACAAAAGATTGGATGGATCATTAGGTATCCTGGATGGGCAGAATGGCGGCCGTCAAGATGACTCGTCTTCCTAAACTCATGTACTTATTTATGTCAATTCCCAGGACCTCCCTCCCTCATGGTTAATTAGATTTTATGTAGTGCTGAATAAATATATTTGGAATAATAAGAGAGCCAGGATTGCTAAGAAATATCTAATGATGTCTAGATCGTCAGGGGGCTTGGCTTACCCCAATCTAGCACGCTATCAAGGTGCATGCTTGGTCGATCAGCTTAGTGATTGGTCATATGTTCTTAACCCTAAACCTTGGGTTAGGCTGGAAAGTGATATGCTAGGCAAATTCTCCCTCTGAGTCTTACTCTGGATTCCATCCAGCTATAGAGTCTCTTTAAAATCTATATCCGGGCGACACTAGCTTCTCCTCAAAGCGTGGAATGGTCTGTCTACCCTTCTACAATTTAACCTGCCATCTCTCACCTTTCTATTCAGGGCTTTTTATATTTAATCCCAAATCTAAATTTATTCTCCTGGCACCTCAATGGTATACGTACCCTCAGTGACCTCTTTATAAATAATACCCTCCTTTCCTTCGCCCAATTACAAGCTAGCTTCTCCATCCCCTCTAGAGAATTCTATAAATTCCTTCAAGTCAGGCACTGAATTCGATCCTTTCCACACTTGGTAGGCTCGACTGGTATGATTCCTCCCCATGTTTTTTCACGTATAGCTTCAATCTCCCGCAAAAGAGGTATATCTATTTGGTACTCTCTAATACGTACAACGGAAGAACCAGATAAGTTACCACACCACCTAAATATATGTCTAGATCCGCATGTATGGTCCCAACTATTCTTTTCTATATTTAAAATGTTGATGTACTTCACATATTGAAATGTATATGAAATTACTCTATCGCATTTATTTGACCCCAGATAGATTACACAAAATTTGGCCTTCCCAATGTAGTTTATGTTGGTGTACATGTGGTCAAATTGGTGAGATCTTCCATATTTTCTGGAATTGTCCTGCTATACGCCCCCTTTGGCTGGAAGTAGAGGATTTGATCCTGAAGGTTACCGGACTTTGTCCCCCTCCACTGCTCTTTTACATATATTCCAGGATGATGTCCCAGTTAATCATATGTATTTTATAGATCATGTACTTATTGCTTATAGGGCAGCCATTGCTCAGTTCTGGAAGCAGGATAAACCTTCCCCCTTTCTTTGATAAAGTCCAAAATAAATTATAGTTTCCTGATGGAAACTTTGAACTGCCAATATTCTTCTTCTGCTAACTCACCAATGATAAAGTGGTCCAGCTGGCATGAATTCATCATGGTGGATCCATGCCTTCCAATAAAGACAAACTGATAACTGATAAGGTTTTGATGTGTTCTGTATTTTGGTTTGTCTATTGCAGTTGAGGCATGTCCTATACTATTTGTGTATGTCATACACTGATTTTGATTTGTTTTTTGGTTTAATGCAATGTTTTATTTTTCTGGAATGATATTTTCCTGTACCCCCCCATGTTTTTTTTCCCATTCCTGTTTTTTCTGTACCCCTTCTTTTTTATTTGCAAAAAAAAATACAAAAATCCAATAAAAATAAAAATTATTTTTATCATGTGCAAATTAATTAAAGAGCAAGGCAACACACCCATAGATTCTTGAATCACAACATGCTCATTAAAGTTATTTAATTGAAGCAAGTTAGACATACAAGGAGGGTTAGGTCTAAAATAAAGTGGACTGCAGGACATCTGATGTCCCAACCACGTGACCCGGGTCAACAGGGGGAGGAGCAAGGTTCAGAACATGGGGCTCAAAGTGCATCCTTGCGGGCACACTATGCTTTGGGCACAGTGGCTCGCTTTGATCGCCACAGATTAATATTCACACTCTGTCCACATGGATTGTAAAAGTGTTAGCTCACCTGTCTTGTGATGTCAGAGCAGACCTTTTAGGCAAAAAAAAAAAAATCACCTTTAAGTGCAGAAAGATGGTTTTGACTCCTAATTTTTTATTACAACCAAATAAAAAATAAAGTAAAGATTGTCAGCTTTTAGATCAATTACGATCAACTTTGATGAAGAAAAAATTGACAACAGCGATACAGGAACCAGGGACATACGGATACCAGCCTTTCTAGCTAGAGAATTTCAGTGTGTTAGGCAGTGTTCCTTCACACCCTGTCATCAACAGTGGGCTGTTCTACTATAGCTTAGTCTTGCTATGCACAGCCAGGCAAGCTGTATGGAGAATAATTTTTATTTCTTAGTCATCAGGTTCGTTTCATTGATATTTACCTCATGGTATTTTTTCCCTGTTGCTATCACTTAATCTAATATCTGTGATTCTTCCATTAACCTAGAGATTAAACTCACAGTTAATGATGTATGGACTTTATTCCTTCCAGTCAGTTACATTTGTTCAGTTTTACAGTAGTGAGCAGCTGCATAACCATACTATAATATGTCACAACCCAAAAGCTTACAGCAGTGTTTTCCAAACATTCCTCAGGGAGCACTAACAGTACATGTTTTCCAGGTCTCTTCACAGAATCAAAAGTGAAATAATTAGCTCCACCTGTGAATCTTTTAAAATGTGTCAGCCAGTAATGAATAAAGCTGGCCACACATCTAAAGATTATCTGTCCAACCAGCCAACTAGTTGATTGGTTGGAATTAAAATCTGGTAACGTATGACAGTAAATGATCAGAAATTTGCTTCTAAATGCCAGAAAACAGATGAAAATGGTCATCAGACAAGTTTGTTAAATGTTTTATCTAAACAATTTCTTCAAACAACAGTTTTTGTCCATTTTCTGGCATTTGGGAGCAAATTGCTGATTGTCATTTGCTTTCATACCTTACCAGATTTTCATTCCAGCCAATCAACTAGTTGGCTGTTTGGACAGATAATCTTTAGATGTGTGGCCAGCTTAAGTCTGTTCACCAACTAGGAAATATGGAAACCATGTACTGTTAGTGCTCCCTGACAAATGAGGCAGATAAGGCGCCATGGATGGCAGACCAAAACATAACAAACCGAGCACATAAAAATATATATATAAAGGTCAGGTCAAATAATTGGCAATAGTAAGAAATGTAGTTGACAGCAGCAGCAGCTTCCAAAAAGGTGAATTGCTAACCCCACTTGAAAGAAAAACAGATCTAGAATTTTAAGCTGCTTCCTGACCCTGGCCTATGATTTGCTCCCGAATGATGAGGGGCCTTGCTAAGCTACATACCTTCCCCAGGTGCTAACCTTGTTTTGTCTATTTTCCTACTTAATAACCTCTTGGTAAGCTCTTTAATTTGCCCTATTCTTTTTACCTACCTCCCTTCTGTGTGTTCCGTTCCCCTTGATCCCTCCTATCCCATACCAAGTCTTACCTGACCCTTCCTTTTTCCCCTGCTTATTCTCTTGTTTGCTGCCAACTTTAAATATTTTCATGGTATCACAGATCTTCTTGGCAAATCCAGTTTAAACTGTGACTTTATGAGAGCGGTTGTGGAGTTTCGGAAGGGACATTTTGTGCAGTATTGCGAGGATTAGCATACAGTGTCCTCAAAGACATATTATACTTAATTTATGAATACACATATTCTTAAAATTGCAGGTGCTCTATAACACTGTTCATTTTCTATATTGTACCATTGCAAATATTTTCTGGGTTCTGTTTCCACCTAGTGGTGGTTGTTGTGATTATACCCAACTATAGCTTTATCTGTAATTGAATGTACTAAGGCCATTTTGAAACATTGATTGCCCTCTTATCCAATATTATGGACAGTTTATCAGAATTCACGTGTCTGATTATTTTACACTATTAATGACCGATATCTGTCCTTGTTATTTTTGAATCCCTTAAAAATTTAATTTTTTGTGTAAACATTGATTGTGATTTCCAGTGGGCGTGTCTTCTTAGGAGGACGCATTTTAACGGAGCTCCTGACTTGCTAGAAAGCGGAATATATTTTCTGCAATTTCTGTGCTCTAAAATTTTATTTTTTCAACAAGGGATAATTGCCGGTGAGGTTCTACGTACGGACCAGCTCCCGGTGAATACTAATCGCTGGAAATTAGCTCTGTAAAAAAGGAGTGCTAGGCACGTATGTCAACTAAACGGCTTAGCTATTTGTTTCTTAGTAAAACTGTACACTATACATATTGCACAAGATTTGCCATTCTTCATTTATTCATTTCTATATCTGCTTAGTGATATATTTTTTTTTTATTCAAAAGTTATGTATGGCTATTGGCTATAATCAGATCGCCATATGTTTTTGAGTTGCTTAACATGTAAGAGCGTTGCCACTTTCAGTATTGTTTACTTCTTACATTATAGTCATGTGATAGCATTATTTTTATTGAGTGAGCCGGTTAAGTATAAATATCTTGACCCACGCCCAGATAGGAACATGGTAAAAGGCCATCCTAATGCGCCTAAGACGACTCATACTAAGCCTAATGCCTCTCCTTGTTCTTCTGGTGGCTCGGATTCTCCGCCAGCCTCTCCGTCTCTCTCTCTCTCTCTCTCTCTCTCTCTCTGAACCTCAAGCACAGACTCTTCCTACCCCTATAGCTGCTCCGTCTGCTACAGCAGCAGCTCAGGAAATGCTTTTAGTAATCAAACCAATTATGGAACAACAGTTTCAGGAGTTTGGTAACACTTTATCCTCTGTGGTATCTCAGTTGGAGTCTAACCCTAAAAGAATAGTAACCTTAGAACCAGGGCCGGTTCTCCCGTTACGCATGGTACGCAGCTGCGTAAGGCGCCACATAGTGAAGGGCGCCTCAGCTGCGTACCTTGCGGGCCGCGGTGCAGACTGTGTCTCTGTGACACAGCTGCACCGCGTGTGTAGCGCTGACCGGACGGAGTTCGGTCAGCGCTACACAGCACAATCACACAGCCGCCGGAGCCGGCAGCTGTGTGTTTGCTTTAGCAGCTGATGAGAGTCTGACAGACTCTCATCGGCTGCTGCTCCCACTGCCGGAGCCGGACATCTTCCGGCTCCCGCAGTGGGTAATGAGAGTGACGCGTCACTCCCATAATGCAAAGTGGCGGACGGAGGAACTGATCTCGGCGGCGGGAGCAGGAGCAGGTGTCAGGTAAGTGTTTTTTTTAAATTATGTCTCTACTGCGGGGGGAGGTGGATTACTACTGGGGGCACTACAAGGGGGGGACTACTGGGAGCACTACAGGGGGGGACTACTGGGAGCACTACAGGGGGGGAATACTACTGGGGACACTACAAGGGGGAGGACTACTGGGAGCACTACGGGGGGGAATACTACTGGGGGCACGACTACTGGGAGCACTACAGGGAGGAATACTACTGGGGGTACTACAAGGGGGGGAATACTACTGGGGGTACTACAAGGGGGGGAATACTCCTGGGGGCACTACAAGGGGGGGAATACTACTGGGGGCACTACAAGGGGGAGGACTACTGGGAGCACTACGGGGGGGAATACTACTGGGGGCACGACTACTGGGAGCACTACAGGGAGGAATACTACTGGGGGTACTACAAGGGGGGGAATACTACTGGGGGTACTACAAGGGGGGGAATACTACTGGGGGCACTACAAGGGGGGGAATACTACTGGGGGCACTACAAGGGGGGGGAATACTACTGGGGGCACTACAAGGGGGCAATACTACTGGGGGCACTACAAGGGGGGGGACTACTGGGAGCACTACAAGAGGGGGAATACTACTGGGGGCACTACAAGGGGGGGACTACTGGGAGCACTACGGAGGGGAATACTACTGGGGGCACTACAAGAGGGGGAATACTACTGGGGGCACTACAAGAGGGGGAATACTACTGGGGGCACTACAAGAGGGGGAATACTACTGGGGGCACTACAAGGGGGGAATACTACTGGGGGCACTACAAGGGGGGGGGACTACTACTGGGGGCACTACAAGAGGGGGAATACTACTGGGGGCACTACAAGAGGGGGAATACTACTGGGGGCACTACAAGTGGGGAATACTACTGGGGGCACTACAAGGGGGGAATACTACTGGGGGCACTACAAGGGGGGAATACTACTGGGGGCACTACAAGGGGGGAATACTACTGGGGGCACTACAAGGGGGGAATACTACTGGGGGCACTACAAGGGGGGGAATACTACTGGGAGCACTACAAGGGGGGAATACTACTGGGGGCAATACAAGGGGGGGAATACTACTGGGGGCACTACAAGGGGGGGACTACTGGGAGCACTACGGAGGGGAATACTACTGGGAGTACTACAAGAGGGGGAATACTACTGGGGGCACTACAAGGGGGGGAATACTACTGGGGGCACTACAAGGGGGGGAATACTACTGGGGGCACTACAAGGGGGGGAATACTACTGGGGGCACTACAAGGGGGGGAATACTACTGGGGGCACTACAAGGGGGGGAATACTACTGGGGGCACTACAAGGGGGGCAATACTACTGGGGGCACTACAAGGGGGGGGACTACTGGGAGCACTACGGAGGGGAATACTACTGGGGGCACTACAAGGGGGGGAATACTACTGGGGGCACTACAAGGGGGGCAATACTACTGGGGGCACTACAAGGGGGGGGACTACTGGGAGCACTACGGAGGGGAATACTACTGGGGGCACTACAAGAGGGGGAATACTACTGGGGGCACTACAAGAGGGGGAATACTACTGGGGGCACTACAAGGGGGGAATACTACTGGGGGCACTACAAGGGGGGAATACTACTGGGGGCACTACAAGGGGGGGAATACTACTGGGGGCACTACAAGGGGGGAATACAAGGGGGGGGGAATACTACTGGGGGCACTACAAGGGGGGAATACTACTGGGGGCACTACAAGGGGGGGGACTACTGGGAGCACTACGGAGGGGAATACTACTGGGGGCACTACAAGAGGGGGAATACTACTGGGGGCACTACAAGAGGGGGAATACTACTGGGGGGAATACTACTGGGGGCACTACAAGAGGGGGCATACTACTGGGGGCACTACAAGGGGGGAATACTACTGGGGGCACTACAAGGGGGGGGACTACAGGGGGCACTACAAGGGGGGGGACTACAGGGGGCACTACAAGGGGGGGGACTACAGGGGGCACTACAAGGGGGGGGACTACAGGGGGCACTACAGGGGGGATACTACTGGGGGCACTACAAGGGGAGGAATACTACTGGGGGCACTACAAGGGGGCAATACTACTGGGGACACTACAAGGGGGGAATACTACTGGGGGCACTACAAGGGGGGGAATACTACTGGGGGCACTACAAGGGGGGACTACTGAGAGCACTACGGGGGAGAGTACTACTGGGGGCACTACAAGGGGGGACTACTACTGGGGGCACTACAAGGGGGGATTACTAGGGGGTGAATACTACTTATGACACTACAGGGAGGAATACTACTGGGGGCACTACAAGGGGGGAGGGACCACTACTGGGGGCACTATATAATGGGCACTGCATAGGGGGGTACCACTACTGGTGGCACTGCATCGGGGGGGGGGGAGTACTACTGAGGCACTATATAAGGGGCTTACTACTGGGAGCACAAGGGGCACTGCACTGGGGGGACCACTACTGAGGGCACTGTAACAGGGGCACTGCATAGGGGGGCGCCAAAAAAATACGCGCTTACCAAAAAATTTGGGCTAGGGCCGGCCCTGCTTAGAACAAAGAACAAGTGATAATGAGGATACCATTGTATCACTTCAATCCTCATCTGACAATCACGAGGTCACTATTAAATCCTTGCTAGATAAAATTGACGACATGGAGAACGGGAGTCGGCGAAATAATTTAAGATTTATCGGAATCCCCGAATCCATTACGGGTCGTGCCTTGACACAATACTTACAAACAGACTTAAATCGTGCATTAGGTCTCTCCAATTCTGACAACTCTATGATTATTGAACGGGCTCACAGGTTAGGCTCTGAAAGAGACTCATCAGACAGTCGTCCCAGGCCAGTCATTGCTAGATATTTAAATTTTAGAGATAAAGAATTGGTATTACAGATGTACCGTAAAATTACCTTGTTTATGAAGATACGGTCGGAAGATCTTGATATTTCAGGACTTTTCGGCGGCGGTTTCACAGAAACGTAGGGAATTTTCACCAATATGTAAAATATTATTTGAAAACCACCATCAATTCTCTTTACTCTTCCCTGCTAAACTTAAAATCACAATCAAGGGGAAGGTTCATCTTTTTATGATCAGCGAGACAATTTGTCTCCACTCTATTGTCACCTGACGACCGCCCCTCTGGTTCTCATGGATGAAAAAAAAGGGTGAAGAGGGAAGATGTTTCCAGTAGCATATTCGAGAGATACAAATGTCTAAAGTTTTTTTTCTTCATGTTTTTGTCATTTGTTTTGACTGCTGTACTATTTGTTATTTCAATTGCCAGTGTGCAGAGTCATGTTGGTAATATTTTCAATTGGTTGGAAAATGTAGAGATTGGAACGAAAATATGATTGCATTGCTATTTAAACTATTAATATATTTTTTTTTGTGAGAGAGTTGTTGGGTGTGGTCGGCACGGAATCTTGAAGTGGACATCTGTTTCCCCCCCTGGCTGGCATGGGGGTTCAGTGACATCGGTAAATATGCTTTATGTGTTCTATAACAAAACAGGTGTGGGTTGATGGCTGCTTATAACTCTAATGACCCTTTGAGACGTGTATCTGACTCAGTCCATGTGGCGTTGTGAAATGTACACGGATTGAACTCCCCCATGAAACGTTGAAAGGTGTGTACTCATCTGAAAAAACTGACATCAGGAGACTCATTGGGCTACCTCTCAGTCCATGACCCTTAGGGATAGCTGGATCAGGGAATGCATCTCTGCTTCCTTTATTTCTAAAAAAAAAAATGTGGTGTAGCAATTTTATTTCATAAACGATTACAATATTCAATAGTGGACTCTGTATTGGATGGGGAAGGCCGATTTATTTTACTTGAGGTGCTTATACGAGGCACCTTATACACACTTCTAAACCTTTACGACCCCATCACTCCTAACACTCAATATTTCAACTCCATATCTAACCTGTTATTGCAACGTACCACCCAAAATGTAATAGTAGGTGGAGATTTAAATAGCGTGGCGGATTATCATTTAGATAGATCCGGAGTGTCCTCTTCTCAGTCTACCCTGGGAGATGCCGGAATGCACTTACTTCAAAATGTCCATAATCTTCACGATGTTTGGAGGGTTCTTAACCCATCCGATAGAACTTACATGTTTCACTCTTACGTACACCGTACTTCTTCAAGAATAGACTGCTTTCTGCTCTCTGGTCCTGTGCTGTCAACGGTTCTCAGTTGATATACATATCCTTATATCTGATCACGCCCCTATATCTGTTTGTTTTACTACCAGGAATCCTGCCATTTCTACTAGATTCTGGTGATTCCCGACTTCATTGAGCAGCTCTGATCATTTTGCTCAATGTTTTAAAAATAAAAATAAATGACAGGAATTCAATGATGATAATTTAGAACATTGGGAGGACCCTGCCCTTTTTTTGGGTGACCTCTAAAGCCGTTCTTAGAGGTCATATCATCGCTTATCAGGCACAGAGGAGACGGGAGTATCAGAAGAAGTATGATTCGCTTTACCAGTCAGTATCATCAGCTTATCAAGTCTATATATCTGACCCCTCGGACCCTAATCTTCTCGACTACAGACAAGTGTCAACTTCTCGAAAACTTTCTTTTTGCTAATGCACAACTGCAGGTTAAATTCACTACAAATAGGTACTATAGCTGGGGTAACAAAGCCGGACGTTTATTGGTGAATATGACCAGGGCGCAGAGACCTAAAGATCACATCACAACACTTCGTGATCCCTTGTCCAATTTTACAGTTCATTCTGTAGTGGACGTCCTCTCTAGATTTCACTCCTATTACACAAATCTATATTCAGCTCCCTCATCCAACACTCTCCTTCACAGTCTGCTATTGGAGGAAGCACGGTTGCCCAAACTTTTCCTCTGCCCAGAGGGAGATTCTCAATGAGGATATAGAAGAGAATGAGGTATCTTTGGTTATTTCTAAACTCCCCAACAACAAATCACCAGGACCAGATGGTTTTACTGGAGAAAACTTCTGAAACCCTACATAGTCCCCATCCTTACCTCACTATATAAAAAGATTCATAGAGATCATATTCCTTTCCCTAGCTTTAATGAATCCCATACTATCCTGCTTCCGAAAACAGACAGGGACCCTGAACTTGTATCTTCTTACCGCCCCATAACTTTGCTTAATCAGGATTTCAAAATATTATCAAAAATAATGGCAAATCACCTCCAGTCTATTTTGCCAGATTTTCTGACTTCACATCAACTGGGATTTACCCACGGTACATATACAGTGAAGGGAGTCCGAACCGCCCTGGGTGTGATTATCTCAGAAGCTAATGATACAAATAACATCCCAACCATGCTTCTCAGCTTAGATGCTGATAAAGCCTTTGACACTGTTTTCTGGGTACATTTGCTGTGGGTGTTTGAAATCAGGGCCTTCAGAAGTGATTTCTCCCAATTCTTTAGGTATCTTCGCCATCCACTTCATTGATAATTTATGGTGAAAAGGGCCCCGATCCTCATTGCATGAGGTACGAGGCAGGGTTGCCCCTTGTCTTCCCTCCTATTCAATATAGCCCTGGACCCTCTCAAGACTTCTGCGATTACAGCCAACTTTTCCAGGTATTAAATTAGGTTCCTTCGAAACAAAGATCGTAGCTTTAGCGGATGACCTTTTATTATATATTTCACATCCAGAAACCACTTTACCCTCTGTATTACATATTTTGGAAGATTATGGTCAGATCTCTGGTTTTATCATTAATCATGATAAATCACAAGGTGTGTTGCTGGGCTCCCAGGGTCACCCCCCCCCTGCCCCGGTGTGCAGATTATAGGATCAAATGAACCTCCAATTCCATGAAATATCTCAGAATTTCCCTTCCCAAATATATACATAATTTATATAGTTTAAATATACAAAAGATAATTAAAGAAGCACTGGGGGAATTGGGGAAATGGCAGCATTTAATGTTATCCCATCTAGGACGGGTACATATATTAAGAATGATTACATTACCAAAACTCCTTTATCCACTTCAGATGCTTCCGATACTGTTAGCGGATGAAAAATGCAATACCGAGTCTGTAGCGGATGAAAAATTAATAAATACCACATTTAGAAAATTTATCTGGCAGAATAAGAGACCATGCATAAGTTTAATCAAATTACAGCCTATAGCCAATGGGGGGATAAAACTTCCAAACTTAAAATTATATAACCAGGCAGGTGTTCTCTGCTACATCCGAGACTGGATTCATGGTACGGATCATTACACAATTTCTGATATTGACCAATCCTTCTTACCACATCACCATCTCTTGTCCTTCTTACACAATTATCGTCAAGAAATAACTCCCTTAGAATCTCAGAATCCACTCCTGATGTCTTATTGGATCGTTTGGCACAATACTAGAAATAAAATGGGTCTCAATAGTCATCACTCGCTATTTTTTCCATAGCCAACCCCAAATTCCAAAATGGCCAAGCAGCGCAACCTTTCCTTTCCTGGTGTTCTAAAGGCATATCCCAGGTTAAACCACTAGTAGATAACACATCTCATTCACCTCTTCAGATACAAATCACATGCTCTAGCTATGTATCAAGCTCAGCATTACGCTAGCTTGATTGCAAGACGCCTCTCTGCAGAGGATTGGTCCAACCCTCTCGATATTACATTAACTAAACAGTTGTCTGACAGGAAAGCCGTATCCACATTCTACCAAATAGCATAACCCTCTGTATCTCACAAAATCAAAGGCAGGAACCTTTTCTTGGACACAGATTTTTCCTACTGTTACAATGGACATTCTTTTGAAAACCTTTAATTATTCCATACGAACATTATCTTCAATGTACAGGGAAATGTTTTACAACATATTTCATAATGGATATCTTTCCCTACATCATAGACTTTTAATTGGGATCTCTGATTCTGGGGTTTGCCCTAAATGCAAGGGCCCAGATGCCACATTCATGCATTGTACAGTATGTGGGATTGCCCACTTCTAAATTATTTTTGGAAACAGGTTGGAAGATTTGCAATGATTTACCTCCTTAGTGATTTGCCTCTTTCAGCAGAATGGGCAGTTCTGGGATATATACCCCCTACAACCAAAATGGTGCAAGGAAGTAAGAGGCTGATGCTTATAATATCCGCAGTAGCCCGTAAGAGTATATTGCACCAGTGGATTCACAGGGAAACCCCATCCATGCAGTTGTTCAAGACGAAGATGTTCCATGTGTTCCACATGGACTGGTTAGAGGCCTCACTACACAAGGAAGAGCGTACTGAAATTTTTTTCCACATCTGGGAGGGGTTCATTGATTCTTTATCAGGGGACCTTAAAAACCAATGACATAAATGTTTTCACTCCACAAGTTGGTATGAAACCAGATTGTTATTGGGAGATGCACAAAGTAATATGCAAACGGCGGTTCCTTAGTTCTTGGGGGATGCGCCGGCCGCGCCTATTGATTTTGATTCCAATCTCTGATATTACTATGTTTCGCTCACTCTTTGAGAAATGCTGTTGGTCTTGATTATGTATGTATGTATGTATATGTGTGTGTGTGTTTATACCGTATATATATATATATATATATATATATATATATATATAAATCTTTTTTGATTATACAATGTTAATTGTGACACTGTTGAAGAAAGTATACCATTTTTTGTGTCATTTTCCAAAGTTCCTTTCTGAAATAAAATGAAATAAAAAAAAAAAAGTAGAATTTGCAATAATTCATTGCTAAACCCAACAGCAGTTTATTTGCATTCAGCAATAATACTTCTATATAATAATACAACAATTATCTTATGCATTTGAGTTGATCACAATTATTGCAAGTATTTAAATAATTGCACTCATGTCTTCTATTTAATTACATATTTTTCATGCATTAATTTATTATTTGTAATATCGAATTGTTATTTGCAAAGAAGTAGGAACTTAGGCCCTGATTCAGACCCGGTCGCAAGCTATGAGCACTCGCAACCGGGTCGATGTTTGCCCACTGGGCATGTGCACGACGGAGCCGGCTCCGTCGTGCGCATGCGCGAGACCTGGCTAGCGACGGGTGCTCCGTCGCTCCGGGTCTCGCACCAAAGGGGGGGAGCTGTCGATGGTGATTGACAGCTCGCCCCGTTTGGTAGGCGGGCAGGGGGGGTGGCTGTCCAAACGGAGGCATTCCCGAAGGACCGCCTGCCATTTGTGGGCGGCCCCACTAACATCACCAGTGATGTCAGTGGGAGAGCTTCCGGCTATATTACCACAAGGGTCTCGTCGCAAGCCTGATGGTCGTGATAGTCTTGACCATCGCGACCATCAACCTGGCCGCTCGCAATAGCTGTGGGTGGTCACCCACAGCTATGTGAGCGGCCAGGAGGCTGACCAAAAAAAAACCACAAAAAAAACGCCCTGATTCAGAGCGAGCGCTCGTTCAGAGCGTCCGTCTCTGAATCAGGCCCTTAATCCAGTATCAAATTACTTTTTCTTTACACCAATATAAGGAACTTGTATCACCAGCAGAACCCACCCTAACATACATCATACTCCTAATTTATTAGTAAATGGAGACGAGATTAGTATTAAACAAAGCACAACTTGCGTATTAGTCCAGATCACACACAAGTGTTTAGACCAGTGTTTCCCAACCTCGGTCCTTAAGGCACACTAGCAGTCCAGATTTTAGTGTTATCCATGCTTGAACACAGATGTTCAAATCAAAATAACTGCAGTACTGAGTATGGCTATCCTTAAAACCTGGACTGTTGGTGTGCCTTGAGGGCCGTGGTTGGGAAGCTCTGCTTTAGACCTTACATAAAATGTTCATCGCTCACAATACCGCTCTAGTTTGAGGTAGATAAACCAGTTACATAGATAATCCACTTGGTTTTTACAAATTCTGGAAACCGCAATTGCTGCAAACATTGATTTCCAACCGCAATGCCACTTGTGCTGTGAATAGCTAAGAGATCCTACTTGAAGTCAAAGAGTCTGATGTTGGCTGACAGCATTTCATATATGTTGTAGACTTTGTCCAGCTGTATGACAGTACAAAGGGAAGATAAGTCAATAGAAAAAAAAAGTAATTTTTCAAATTAGGCAACACGTTTACCTGTTGCTGTGAGCTATGTGATAAAGGAATGAACATGCAAGCTCTTAATGGGTCTTAGTATTAAATCTGTCCAGGGAGCCATTTTTTCATAAGCTATAGGAATACATATGCAAGTATGAAAAGCTTACATTATAAATCTGTATCTTAAATTTCCCAGCAATGGACCACTTTCTGTCTGGCACAGAACAATTGTATTACGTTCTTGTTTTGGTTGGCTGTTATGTAAAAATTTAGCTTAATCCACATGTTGCTAAAATATTTTATTTAGCTGAATTTTTAAACTTAATATTGAATTTTGCATTCACACTACATTTCATTTGAAATATAATTGTAAAGTGTTTTATGTTATATGTCAGTGTCCACATTATGCAGTTACACTTGTCTTTTTCATGATTGTTTCTATAAAAAAAGATACTGTTAGTTTTACAACAAAAGAGTGACCTACAATGTGGCCTAGGCTGCAATAGGAAGAATGTTTACTTATCAGGACCATATTTTTATTTGTTGCTGATTTACTCCCTAGCAGCGACAGCACCGTGCTGGTTCTTATTTCCAAGCAGGTCATATTTCCTGCATTCTCTCTCTTCCATCTTTGATGTCTCTGTTATACATTTTTTTTTTTCTTTTCACAAGCCATCTTGCTTTTTTGATTCTTCCCTGCAGGTTACACAAGAAGCTGGTGAATTTATGATCACTTTCCCATACGGGTATCACGCCGGTTTCAATCATGGATTCAACTGTGCCGAATCAACAAACTTTGCTACAGTCAGATGGATTGATTACGGAAAAATAGCCAAACTGGTGAGTGGCTGATTTCCCTCAGACAAATGTTTGCTGTCGTGCTGTGCTGCATGAAACCTGCATTGTAAAATTACAAGTTTACAACCTCAGCATATCAGACTATTAGTGATTTGTTCAGCCCTCTACTGATTGCAGGTTGGTGGACTTATATTATATGATTTAGGAAACTAGGCTTGTTCCTTGTCATACTCCTGAAGACTGACAGGCATGTAAAGGTGATCTGAGGACATTTGTTTTTTTGTTCTGTGTTTTATGTCTCACTGTTGCTTAATTTTAAATAGTTTGAGTCCTATGGCACGTTTTTTATTGGGCATTCTATTGTTCCCTTTAAAAAAAAATGTGCAGCAGATTATTTTTTTTTTGGAAACACTGAATTGGACATTTGTGATATTGATGATGAAATTGATGTTCACATTTATATTGTAGCCTGTCATTTGTGCTCTCTGTTATTAAGTCAAACAGATGGATATACATTTTTCCAACTTTAACGTTCAAGATAATGCACCTTAAGTTGAAATAATTAAATTTTACTCTGTGTATTATATTGTTTGTTTTGTTACCTGTGTGAATCCTGACACTTTCATGTATCACTTTTGAGCTTGAGTTGCCTTTTTTAATATTAATTATTTGCCATAAATATTAAGATTGTCATTAATTTTTAATTACGCAAGCTAACAGATTTGATACCATTGAATATGCCCAATGCGCACCGCAAATGGTTTTGGTTTTACACAGGTGTGCATGGATGGTCTGTGCATGGTAGAAATGCAACTAGGCTTGCATAGAAGCAGAAAAAAAATCAATGAGTGCATTGTATGAAGCTATACAGTGGAGTAACTTAGTGCCGTCACTATGGGGGTGCGTGCCACATTGGGTGACACCAGCCGAGGGGGTGACACCAAAATAGCAGAGCTGCTCTGCTATTTTGTTGTCACCGCCCTCAGGTGGGGTCACCAAACAGTGTTGCAGAGGGGGGATGGTGTCATCCACACTGTGCTGAGGGAGACTAGTGGTATTCTAGCAGCTCCCGGAGTGTTGGGCAAGCCCTCAGAGTGACACGGACGGGGACGTGAGATACGGTCATGCCCCCAGAATGGCACACCAGGGGCGAGGCCACGGCCCTTTTCGAAAGCAAGTGGTCAGAGAGTGACATACGAGGTGTCACCATAGTCGCTGGAGTAACTGTGCTTCGGGCTATATTCTGTGCCTTGGAAATATTCTTTACCCTTTTTCTGTTTGGTACTTTTCAATCACTTTATCCCAAATCTGTTTTAAATGTTCTTTTGTCTTTATTTTGTAGTCTTTGCTTGGAATGCACTTACTGCCTGGGGAGCGCACGCACACACACGTTTACTGTAATCTTGTGACACACCTTGCCTGCACACAGGTGGTTTTCAAGAATTAATTATGTGACTTGTGAAGAAAGTTATAACCCTTTTACACTGACCTGAAATCCTGGGTTGATGCACGTGAACGTGCATCAGCTCGGGATATTTGTCAGTGTAAACTGATCCACCCGGGTCCAGGTACCCGGAGGATAAAAATCTGGTAACTTGCAAGGTTGGCCATGGGTCATTCCCGTGTCACCCTGCAGTGTAAACATTGCGATCTGGGTCACGATGACTTGGGTCGTGCTGCAAACTGCCCGATTGGTCGGCTTCATTGGAGCTTTGAGATTACATCATCCCCAAGCGTCCGCTGCAGTATAATGCCGGAAGAGCCAGGTCACTGGAGACCCGGCTCCGGTGTGGCCAGCTTTAGTGGTGCTTGTAGATAACATAATCTCCAAGCGTCCACTGCAATGTCCAGTGTGAACTATGCCTGGGTCGGTGCCGCAATGTAAAAGGGGGTCTGTCGCGGGTCTGATCCAGGTTGGAAACGTGTTCCAAATCCCAGGTCAGACGTGGTGTAAAAGTGGTATTCGTTACTTCAGGGGGTGAATAATACTCATACTTGCCTACACTCCTGGAAGTCGCGGGGAGGCTCATGGTTTTTTTTGGGTAGCCCCCCACTCTCCCGGAAGTGTAAGCAGATTTCCCACATCTTGCCCACTTCCTAGTGAAGCAGGATGGGGAGATTTAATGGGGCATTCGTGTTTCCATGAGGAATGGCCGGGGCTAAACGGCGCGATTTGCTTCATTTAGCCCCGCCTCCTCATCGCGGCCCTGTGAGTCGCAGACTTTTTTTGAGAAAGGGGTAGGCCTAACTACATCACCTCTCCTGTCCCGCCCCCCCCGAACCGGGCTTCTCTCGGAAAGCAATGTACAAAAGTCGGTAAGTATAATAATACCGCAATAACTTATTTCAGTTTTTTGTTCCTATTTAATTTTAACCAAATGGTTGAATTACATTTTTGGCACAATATCAAGTACTCTGTTTATTGGAAATACAATTCTGTTAAATCCATCATGGTTCCCTGTTGTAACACAGAAAAATTTGACAAAACCCAAGGGGGTGAATAACGTTTTATAGCCACTGTACATTCACTGGGCTACTATACAGTTCAAAGTCCATACGACCAAATTTGTGTGAGGAATGTTGATGAAAATTGTCACCTAGCAGTACAAGTCACTCTGAAAAATTTATTATAAACTGGTTTTAATATTATGTCTTTCTGTGATGTATGGCTGCTTAATGGGTCACCTGCATGTAAAAAAATTCTTTGCTGGGGAAGGGGCATCCTTTTTTAAAATTCTGTTTTACCACATTTTGAAAGGTAACCTTTATTGTATTGATTGCACACCAAAAGAAGAGTTAATAGACCTACACAAGTGCCATTAAAACTTATATATTGCTTATTCCGGGAGTTTGTTTGCCCTTCTCCTGTGACTTTGGAAGTGACTCCACTGGATTAATTGTAGACATAAACATAATACCACTCAATAATGTATTCACAATTCTAGCACTGAGAGCATGTAGGAAAAGTAATGGCAAAATCTCCAGTCATGAGTTTAAGCTGTCAATATGACCTTAAGGTGAAATCATTGACTACTAATGCTGTATTTAGCTGGCTGCGGTGAAATAAGTAATCAAGCTTTGTTTTCTTGTTTTGTTACTTGTGCCTAAATATGTTGAGTGCAAAGTAATTATTAGAGATGTTGCATGATGTGGAACATACTATAGTACTTTACAGGTCTTGGATCCTATGAAATTTTGATGCCATCTTCATTGCGGGGTTGACAGGATTTGTTTTGTCCTTCATACTGCTTTGTAGTGTTGTGTAAAAATGACACATTACTACATTTATTTAGCATCTAGAGTATTGGTAGCCTAAATGCACATAGGATTTAGGTACATTTATTTCTCCTCTGTTCCATATTTTGTTTGGAGTATGGAGGAGAAATTAGTGATCTTCTGAGGGAAACACTGATGCAGCTTCGTTACTGTGGAAAGACTGTCTCATGCACTGCACCAGCGTGGTTCTGTAGAGATTAATTATTATGTCTGCTTTCTGTTCACCTGTGAAAAACAAAATAAAAAAGAGATGAAATGTGCGCAGACACGTAAGGGGCAATTCAATTGTTTTTGGGCTGCGATAATGGGTGCCCAGCGGAGCAATGCAATTGGTTTGGGCACCCATTATTGCGCTTGTCGCACCCAAAAGCACCAGGTTTAGCCTGTAAAGCGGCTTAACCAGTCTATAGTCCTGGTTAGGGCACCCAAACTAACATACGGGCGCCCAAAACGCAGACTTTGCGCACATTTCTGCTCTCCACCTCAGGAGACGGCAAGCAGAAATGTCAGCGCCAGCCAGGGGCGTTTCAAGAGAGAAGGGGGCCCGTGTGCAGTCTCGGTCACAGGTCCCCACCTCTCAGTCCGGTAGCCATCAGCGCAGCGCCGCAGTGGTAGACTCTGGGCACTAGAAGATGACTGCAGCTGCCATTTTCCCTGTACTGGCAAAGCGCAACGACGTGGGACTCCAGAGAGGTGAGTATAATATGGGTGCAAGGTGTGCGATGCGGACCCCCCCCCCTGCACCGCACACTCTGCACCCATTATAAGTACGCCCCTAGCACCAGCTGCTCTTATGACCAAACGGTAACAATTGAATTGCTCCAGTGCCCTTTAGTTAATCCGCTCACAAAAATAATTGAATTCCCCCATTAGGTAACTGTAACCTACTTTGTTTCCTGAAGATACCACTATGAATTACTCCCAAAAAACTAAACTGACTGTTTTTATTAAGTGCAACCATAATGCAATGTATTGTCATTGGACATTCTATGAATTCATAAAACCGTTTTTCCCACATTTCTGTTCCTGGGAGGCGCAACAAAAGGTGTGTATAGTCACCCAATGGAAAAAACTGTTATCTATCAAATTAAAGTGGGGGACAAATTAAGTTTTTATTAAAAACAATTAATGTATGATTTATCAACTGAAGCATTAAGCTGGGTACACACTTATCCATTGTTTGTACACAGCGAAGCGATACTTGATTGGCTGACACATCGTGCATCGGTACACATTACACAATTTGGTGCCCGACTGCCCGATATGTCGGGCACACCTCCATTCACCTGCCTGGCGTCGACAGCTGGGTCATTCCCTCGGCCCTACATGCAGGCCAACGGAATGACCCCGATGGATGACCTGTGGGAGCGCGCATGGACGTCCATAGTGGGTACACATTTACAGATGTTGGCCCGATCCGACGGATCGGGCAACATATCGTCTAATGTATACCCACCTTTAGAACCATTTTATCATCTGGCTACCATAGCAGAACCATGCTTAATTTTCTAGTCCATGCTAATAACATACATACCTATAATTACATATTATATTAGTACATATTTAATTATTTAAATATTTAATTAAAACAACAAATGTTTCAGCATATAGTGAGGTTGCCAGCAGGACAAAATCTTGCCATACTTGACTTGCTCAATTTTGGTAGGCAATGAGCTGGTAAGTCATAGAAGAGAAGAACATGGAACACAATAAGGTACGTGCATGACATGTCTAGTTACATGACTCTGGAGTAATCTGTTTTGAATTTTAAGAACCTCAAACATTGGAAAAGCAATATGTATGAGAAAACATGCTGTGCACCCACTGACTGTGGTTAAAGATTCCTTACTGAATTGTTCAATGCAGAATATTTTCTCAGTGTCTTTGAAGCATGCACAATTATACATGTATGTCACAGCTACAGTGCCCATTTTAGGATTTTACTGAAAATTATTATTAGTATGAATAAACTATAAGATGTGTAGAGTAAATGTGTAAAGTTAGCAATTATCTAACTTCCTTTAAAGGACTAGAAATTCCACTAATTCAGCACTTACCAGCACCATATACATACTGTACGCACCTTTTTTTTAAATTAAAAACTATCTGTAGTATGACACTGTAAAGTATAGCATAGTGCAGTGGTTCCCAAACTGTGTGCCTAGGCACCCTTGGGTGCCTCGGGACACTTGCAGGGGTGCCTCAGGATGTTGGTCCAGCACCATGTCAAATTACTGTATGTATGGTCAATGTAATGTAAATATGTGGACAAACAGAAGCACAAACCTGTCCACCACCACATAACTGAGCCTAAGGATGACAGGTAAGCACAATTTACTTCACTACATTTTTTTCTGATTACAGAATAACAAACTTTTGACTTAGGGGTGCCGTGAAAACAGTGCTGATACTCTAGGGTACCGTGATTTAGAAAAGTTTGGGAACCACTGGCATAGTGTCTTGGTTTGGTGGGACCATGATCTTTTCTGTCATTGGATAAAAATCTATTAAAAGAAGAAAAAGCTGTGTGCAAACCAGCTCTTGTAAACCGCTTTTGAAAATGAATGTATAGAATGGCAATTCTGCTCTGTCTATATCACTCGTTAATCTCGTAACGCATCGTTTCTCATACTTCCTCAGTATTGTTCTCTTGTTCACATCACTTCCTTATAACTTATCTCTCCTTACTCGTCACTCCACTAGCTTGTTCGATACTGATAATTAATATTTAGTCTGAATTTTAAATCTGATGCTGACAACAGTTTATTTCACTGTCAATTATTGCAACCCATGTAGCATACTGTATATTCCATACTTGCCTACCTTTGAAAAAGAATTTCAGGGAGATTGTGAAAGCAACACCTATGAGTGCAGCGTGATAGTGGACGTGTACTGCTCAGTGGCGTAACTAGGGTATTTGGAGCCCAGGGCAAATTTGAAAAGGGAGCCCCCCCCCTAATGGTGCATACACACGGTCAGATTTTTCCTTCAGATATGAACGATAACGATTTAAAAATCGTTCAGTCGTTCATATCGGAAGGAAAATCGTTCATATCTGACATGCCTGAACGATGGACGATCAACGATGCGCGTTCCCGATGGTCAGATAACGATTTCTGATATCTGATGTGTTTGCAGTCAGACTTGGACGATTCCATTCATTTTAATGCAGTCAAAAATCGTTCAATCGTTCAAATCGTTCAAAACTTTGGTAAAATCGTTCAAATCGTTCAAATCGTTTAATCGTTTAATCGTTCAATCGTTCATCTGACAAATCTGACAAATCTGACCGTGTGTACGCTCCATTACATCCCGAGATGTACGCGCGCCGAAAAAAATGGGCGTGGTCACTTAAAAATGGGGCGTGTCAACATGACACACCCCTTTATTTTCACGCTGAACATTCCTATCCATATGCACCTTAACCCCAGTAGTACCCCTTATACAGTACCTCCAGTATGCAGTTGTGGTCCCTCTTATGCAGGCCCATAGTAGCGCCCCTTATACATTATCCCCAGTAGTGGTCCCCCTTATACAGCCCCCAATTAGTTCCCCTTACTCAGTACCCCCAGTAGTGGCCCCCCAAATGCAGTGCCCCACGTAGTGTTCCCCCTTATGCAGTGCCCCCAGTAGCAGTCCCCACAATGCAGTAGCGGTATCCCCTTATGCAGTGCCCTTTATATGGTGCCCCCAGCAGTAGCCCCCCCCTATGCAGTGCCCTTTATATAGTGCCCCCAGCAGTAGTCCCCCCCCCCCCCTCCCATGCAGTTTTCCCAGTAGTGGTCCCCTTATGCAGGCACCCTGTAGTGATGCCCCCTGTAGTGGCCATTCCTATTATTGCCCCCAGTAGTGGTCCCCCGAGTGCAGTGCCTCTAGTAATAGGTCCCTTTTATAATGCCCCCAGTGGTAGTTCCCCCCCCCAAGTAGTAGTCCCCAGTAGAGTAGCCCCCCCCAGTAGAGGTCCTCCCAATGGCGCCCCCAGTAATAGCCACCCCTCCCCCAGTAGAGTTAATTTCCCTGAATCTCAGCTCCTGGTCCTGCTCGCGACGCTGGTCCTGCTCCTGCCCGGGCTGGCACGCTCAGCATTATGGGACAGACGTCATGACGTCAGTCCCATTACCCACTGCAGGAGCCGGACGGAAGTCCGGCTCTTGCAGTGGGTGCTTCAGCAGTCAATGAGAGTCTATCTGACTCTCATTGGCAGCTGTTTAACACACGCATCGCCGCCAGCGCTAGCGGCGATGCGTGTATTATGCACAGCCTGAGCCCGCCTCCTAGCGCTATTGGGCAAGCGCTCAGGGGGAGGGAACGGGCTCAGGTGTGAAGCACAGGACCGGCGCTGGAAGCCTAGCGCCAGTCCTGTGTAAATGTGTAGCGCTGACCGCACTCATTGCGGTCACGGTCAAATAACAGAAGGGGCGTGGTCACTTTAAATGGGGCGTGCCAACATGACATGCCACCCATTTCTCATTAATCTGTGAACATTCCTTTCCATATGCACCTTGCCTATATGGTGGTTTCTCACAATGTGGAAATGTATCTTCCCTGGAAGACTGCGTCTTCAGTCGGTATTCACTATTCATGTAGGTCACATCGTCCGGAAGATGCCTGCTTGTATAGGAATATCAATAAGGTCATCATCATACAACAGCAGTTCACCCAGATGTGTGCCCCTTGTGTAATTTCCTGCCCCCTGTGTCTCTCAGCCACACCATCTCCCCCTGAGTCGTCTGTTAGCACACCATCGCTTCCCCCTCCTGCATAGTCTCTGTCACGCCATCATCTGCCCCCCCCCCCCCCCACGTCATCTCTCGGTACTTGCACCCTGACGTCATCAATTACTGTCCAACGTCATTCCCTAATATCCACCCACGGAGGGGGAATAAAAACCTGTGGCGAGCTAACAAATTTCTTCTTTTTGTGGACTGTATGGGCATGGTACTGTACTTCCACCATCACTGCATGTCACTCCCAGGTACAAATACTGAAGGGGATATATACACTACCCTGTGTATTTGATGGACACATACACACACACTGACACAGATACACTCACGCTGACATATACGCACACACGCTGACACAGACACACCCATGCTGATATATGCACACACGCTTACACATATGCACACACAGACACATATGCACACACACACCCTAACAAAGCCTACACAGACACACACATACACCTCTTTCAAATACAGCCAGCCTGAGGCAAATACAACAAATGCAAAAGTCACCCCCTGCCCCCGCAGGCACCTTCCACCTCCGCTGACAGTACACACTAATTACTTGCGGTGCAGCTCCAGAGCGCTGGGGAAGGAGAAGGACTCACTATGTGACAGGTGTAATCCGGCGCTGGCAGCAAGCCCTCAGGATCAGCAGCATGCAGATTGATAGAGGACTGCCTTGGAGGGGCTGCGCGCTTTTGCTGCAGCTCCCCCTACAGTCAGGCCCAGCACTAGCAGGCTGCTCAAGTCATTCACACAGTCATTGTCGTCAGTCGGGGAGGAATGGTTCCGGCGCGGGGGCGGGGGGGATCGGTCGGTGCGGGTATGATGCAGCAGAGCCCTCGGATGCCCCTGGGATTCCAGTCATCCCTAGGCATTTGCTTATAATGCCTAGGGCCGGCTCTGTCCGTTCCCTTAGTAAGACTCGTGAATTGTGATGTCTCCATTTGAGCTCCAGTGTTTTTATAACCCGGGCTGCAAAGGTTCTATATCAATTTTATATTCAATACTAGCCCCCTCACCACCGGAGTTCAAGGAGTCATTTGAGCTGTCCTGGGTGCAGGACCTTGGGATTTGTATGGAAGATGATGATTGGGTGGATATTAGGCCGTGGGTGGCTAAATCCTCCATTAATACTAATTTAAAATTATTTTCTTTTAAAACTTTTGTTGCGCTGGTATTTGGTACCTGAGAGGCTCAATCACATTTTTCCTGGTACTTCGAACCTTTGTTGGAGACAATGTGGTCACACAGGCACTCATCTACATGTATGGTGGGATTGCCCCATGATATTTAAATATTGGGATGAAGTTACATCTTTGATATCTAAAGTGATTGGTAAACCCCCCCCCCCCCAGGGATCCGTAACATATACTTTTTTGCAGACCCCTCAGATCTATCTCTAAGTTGCAGAATAAGTTGTTTGGCCACATTTACAATGTGGCTAAACTATTGATTGCTTTGAACTGGAAACAATCCAGTGCTCCATTAATGCAAGCCCTAATTAATAAAATATGGTACTTGGCTTCTATTGAGTATATAACCGCTCTGCTCCGTGGGGATGCAATCGGGAAGCCGGCTGACGTAAGCCCGACAGCCGGCTTCCCTACTGCATTATCCCGGCGAGGGTTAAATGACAGGCATCTACATCTAGACGCCTGTCATTTTTCCGCCGCCGGGCGCCGCCAGAGAACAGCCGCAGGGGGGGAGGGTTAGGTTTAGGGCTCCCGGTGGGGACTTAGGGTTAGGCAACCCCTCGGGAGGGTTAGCGTTAGGCTAGGGGGAGGGAGGGTTAGGGTTAGGCACCCTCGGGGAGAGGTTAGGGTTAGGCACCCCCCCTTGGGATTTAGGTTTAGGCAGCGGGGAAGGAGGGGGTTAGGCACTTAGAGGGGGGATTAGGGTTAGGCACAGGGGGGGTGGTTAGGGTTAGGCACCCCTAAGGAGGGTTAGGGTTAGGGGGGGGTTAGGTTAGTAGATACTTACCTTAGGACGATCGGGATTTCCAGCTCTGTCGGGCTTCTGCTGCCGGGCTCTGCTGTTTTGTCGGGCTGCCGCTGCTGGGATTCGAACTCCCATCCATGCGGCCGCCGGGATATCATACCGATTCCGCTCCGTGATATTGTGCTGAAATTTCATGATCCCTGGTACTCTACATACCACAGACGGTTGCCCGGTCTGAAATGAAGCTGGTCTTCTCTGGATTTGTAGTGTACTGTGCGCTTCCCTCCCCCCTCCTTTTTTTTTTTTCTCTTACTCTCCTTCCAATCCCCCCTACTATATCCATTTTATGACTCATTTGTCTGTTACGATTTTGTTGTTTCTATAGATTTGATTCTAAACTTAATAGTTGAAAAATAATTAAGCTGTACGTCTTTTTTTTTTTTTTTTTTTTACTGGGTTTAGGGTTTTAATTGTAATATATTGTACATGGTAACTATTCTTTATTTTTGAATACTGTATTCTCTTTTAACTATGTTCACAAATAAAGAGATTAAAAATGATCGGGTATACTGATCAGGCATACCCCGGCTTATAAGTGCTGTGCTGTTTCCCATTTGCACTACAAAGAACAGCTCATAATTAACGTTTTGTTGTACATCAGTATGGGTTTGCTGGGTCACCTCATAGACAGCCCCTGGTTTGCAGAATATTTAATGGTGATTATTTTCTTTAGTGCAGTTCATTCATCAATTGTTATGGTAAAAAAATTGATAATTCTCTTGCCCAATGCTGTGGGTGCAGAGAGATCATGGCTTCTGCCAACAAGAGGACTGTATATTAGCTCATGCATATTTTGCATCAGAAGCTGCTGTGAAACATGCTTTGTGCGGGAGTGGGAGATCAAAGTGCTAGCCCGCAGGTTGTATTTCATTTTCTTTTTCCCTTTGGTGGGTTAAATGCAGTTTTGATGTTGGGTTTGATGAATTTGTTTGCCGCTGCATTCATTAGCTTCACATCAAGAACCTGACAGGCTGTTAAATGAAACTTTTTGCTTAGATTTTCAGCTTTTTATTTTTTCTTATTCTCTGCATATTATATAATGTGCTGTTTTTTTCTTCAGTGGAAATGACACTACTAAGGGACAGACACATTGAGTTTATAATACCACCACTAATGCTTCATTTAGAAAACATTGGGGCATATTCAATTCGCCGCAGGGTTTACCCCACGGCTAATTGCTGCATTGGACCTATTCAATTAGCGGGGATTCCTCGCGCGCAAGTCCCGGAGACCCTGTACGCAAGTCCCTGCACTCGGACTTGTACCTCCATGAGCTGCGAGGTAGAGGTAAAATCAGAGTAAAAACCACCAAATCGGGCTCGTGCCCATGGAAAAAATATCCATTGATTCCGCAGTTTAAAATTTTTTATTTGATCTGCAAACATTGTATTGATTTTTCTACTAGTCTACTTTATCTTATTTTTTAAATCTGTGGTTGCATGCAACCTCAGCCCTCAAGTTTTCCTAACGGTTCATGTTTTGAGGATTTCTGTCTGTGGAAGTAGTAATTACTGACCCAGCAGCATAGATTAACTCACCTATGCATGGTGAAAGAAATTCACAAAACATTACCTGTTGGTGGTTCTTGAGGACTGGATTTGAGAACCCCTGTTTTAAAAAATGTAAGTATTTAATATTCTATGTAGGGCTAAAGGTACACAATATACAATCCATTGCACAATATATCTTTCCGACGTGGATCGGAACGGTATATCATACACATAGTATAGTGTGTACCGGAGGCAGGCTGGGCTGGGGGGCAGGGTGATAGAAGTCCCCCGGTCCCATTTTCAGCACTTTGGGCTGGCTGCTGGTCCCTGCAGAGCTGCAGAATGGTAATAATGGGGATGGGTCTGTAGGGGGCACGTAGCACAGTGACAGGTGCTAGCTCCACGTGTCTGTCAGGATCTGCTTCCGGTGTGTTGATTGACCTTGCTGCAGTCGGGGTGTACAAGTCGGTAGTGAGATTTCAGATGGATGGATGTTGCTTCCAAAAATTTCTCAGGCTGGTTTTTCATCCCAATCCGCTGCTGGCTGAGCTTTTACCAGAGGCAGTACTTAGTCAGTAGGAATGGTGCAGCCTCGTGGCCCCACCCCCTTTAAGAGCCTCTCTATTCCCCTGCCTGCTTTCTGAGAGCAAGCGGCCATGCTCATTCAGCGTCAGCCTGTTACTGAATGGCAAAGCACCTGCCCCAGAGAGGATATCCCAGTACCGCAGCGCGTCTGGGCTCAGGAGTCCTCTCACTGCCTCTAATGCACGGCTCATTCTTTCTCCTGTCCCTGGCTCCTCTCTAATACTGATTACCAGCACCCCTCCTCCTCCATTACCAGCCTACCCCCCTGTGTCCTGTCTCAGTCTTTCCTCTAATACCCAGCAATCCTTTACACGCTGCATGTAACGACACATCGGGCCGCCATACACCGGATCATGCAGTGTGTACGGTGCGTTCGATGTATCATTACACCGGGTCACACTATCTTAATTGTTTTTTTTTCAAAGCGTTACACTTTTATTGCAACAATGTACAAATGTGTTGTACCTGTGTTCTTGGCTGGCTGCCTGCCATGTATTGTAATTCGGCGGATGAAATACCGATGCTGGAAGGCAGGCAGCTAAAGATCCCGACTGATGTAAGTAACACTTCCCTCTCCCCCCCTAACCCTAACCCTCGCTTAGGGGTGCCTAACCCTAACCTCCCCACTAGTGCCTAACCCTAATTTCCCCCCAGGGGTGCCCAAACCTAACCGCTCCCCGCAACCTAAACCTAACCCTCACAGGGGGTGCTTAAACCTAACCTCCCCCCGGTGGTGCCTGACCCTAACCCCCCCATCCCCTAGCCTAAACCTAAAGCTGCATACACACACAACGATTTAGTAAATGAACGATTTTAGTAAATGATTTCCGTTAATTTTTTCAAGGGAAAAATGAACAAAATCGTTAATTTACTAAATGTAATGAACGATTTTTTTGAACTACAAACGATTTTTGCATATTCCCTTACTGAAAATCGTCAGTCTGACTGAACTACAAACGTGAACGCGCATGAACGATAATCGTTCATAGTTTTAACTCAGAAACTGAACGATTTTTTCAACGATTAACGATATCCTTATCGATAATCGTTCAAAAAATTGTCGTGTGTGTATGCACCTTAACCCTAAATCCCCCTGGGAGTCCCTAATCCTAAAATATATATATATATATTATGAGGTGCTACCTGTGGAGGCATTGCTTTGCACACCTGAAGGCTTGAGACACTTTCTACTCAGACTAGCATCCCTAACACATTGTTTTAGAGCAATGGAGTCTGGCATTGTAAAGCGCACACCAGTCAGAGGCACAATTATTATTATTATCCTTTATTTATATGGCGCCACAAGTGTTCCGCAGCGCCTTACATAGTACATAGAACTAATAGGTGAACAAGAAACAAGTAACATACAGTACATTACAGTACAGGACAAGGACACAACTTATATACATTGCTGAAATAGTGATTAAAGCACTCACAATAAGCTGCCGGGAATTGGCGGTCCCGTGTTAGGTGCCCTAATGGGGAGTAGAGAGTAGAAGAAAATGTAAAGAGAAGCACATGAAGGAAGAGGTCCCTGCTCGTGAGAGCTTACATATAGATAAGTCCTGCAAATATTTAGACTGTATAGTGTAGCTTTGGTTAATTTTTGGGGCGTGGGTCCCCCTGGATTGCTTTGGTTGATCTGCTTCAGGGCATCGCATTATAACATATTTTCCTTTTAACGCTTCACTGTCTGTGTTTTTTATATATGTATTTCACTTTTTAATTTTTATTCTTTATATGCAGCTGCTCTTAACTATTTCCTTTACACTTCACTTTTTACTTATTAGAGCGGAGCCTTGTGGTGGCTTAGCTGGGCTAGTTTGGGGGTGTCCTGCACTCTGGATTTGAACTCTAGTATGTTAGGTTCCTACCCTACAGAGGATGTGGTGGGTAGGCCCATAACCTTGGCCAAGATTATGCCGAAAACCTCTATTTACTGCAAAATGTATTTATTTATATACAATCCGTTAATTTGGAGTTGTGCACTTGTATTTCTTCTTTTTGTGTCTAATTGTATTGACTCTGAAGTGTATTAGAAGTTGCTGGTTTGTGCTGAGGCTTTTCACAGTACAAGATGCATTTTCATTCCTTAATGATGAAGCCAATCGGAAAACAGCTTACTGTTTAATTTGCTATTCTTGGCAAGGTAGGTGGTGCCTAAAATAACTGCTGACACCTATGTTTTATGGGGCCTATGTATTAAAGATCGTGACACTGCCGTGATTAGTAACACTCTGTATTGCGACAGATATTTTCAAACTTAAATGTAAATATCCCTGCTGTGTTCTAAACAGAACCCGCAGGGGCAGCAGGAACTGCTTTCCCTGCAAGTTATTCCCCAGTATTTTGGATGTGGAAGATTCCTCCAGGGTAATCTGACACTGTGCATACGCTTAATGTCAGTCTCCGGAACTGGCCGGAGGCTGAATGTGTGTGGGGACAAAAGATCTCTCTCCTACTTGTAGAGCTGCATACACACGGTAAAATCTGTACCACCAACGACTTGAAAGATATCTTGACTTGAAAGAAGTCATCCTGCCACATCTCTGAACAGGCAAAGTTGACAATATCATGCAAGTTGGCTTGCATATACGGATGATAATAGATATCGTTTTCGTTCATGCGGGAACGCACATCGTTGGTCGTTCACTGCATAAAAATTAACGATCTATCGTTGAACCATATCGTTGAACCATATCGTTCATAGATATCGTACCGTGTGTACGCACCATAAGCTCCTTTAAATAGTCACTGCTCACAGCTCCCTTTTGTCATACATTAATGTTTCATACGCCTAAACATTGATCGAAAAATGCTCTATAGAATGGTAAAAACTGCATCAAAATCCGTCCAGCGGTTCTCGAGATTGGCCCAAACAAACAGACGCCTACCAGCGAGTGAATGTGTAGTAAAGGGTTACAAAATGTGGCGTCTGTGTACTATGGTTTTAAAAATATTTTCTTCACAGTGGGGGGTACTGGTGCTAGCGGAAACTGCTTGTGGTTCTACAATTGCCACAGGACTAGGTCCTTTAGTCCCACTATGAACAATATTATTTCTATATTTAACCCCTGCATGCATCTCCTCAGGGTTGCAGAGAAGATCCCTGGGCCAGGAGAGGGGGGACCCCATTTTATTTTTGCAGTCCCCATTCCTAAGTATTGCCAGACCTGGACTGACCAGTTTGGGGCTGGTGAATGCTTTAACAGGGGGCCGCATGCTGTTTATCCTCCTGCTATGGCATAACCAGCCGACTGGTTCAGCCCGGTGCTGGTTATAGGAAAATGGGGGGGAAGGTCCATGCTAGTTTTCCTTTGCTAGAAAGGGCTCAGAGGTCCAGGGCTAGTTATGCTTTTGGGGAGGGCACAAACACCTTTTTTTTTCTTTAAAATTTAAATTTTTACAATGCTTTTAACCCTGAGAAACGTGCACAGATCATAGTGATCTGTGCAGTTCTTCTCCCAAAAACAACTGCCTCTCAGGCAGGTGTATTGTTTGGGTGATTTGTCAGCCCTTTTTTTAGCACGACTTTTGTTTGTTTTTAAAACCGACCGATGGTAAAACTGGGAATCCTGTAGTCGACTATCTAAAAGTATTGATGTTTGGTCAATATTCAGTTTTGGTCAGGATTCTGTTTTATAGACTATTTTATAGTCTGTTTTGTTTTTAGTAAATCTGATTTGCAAAAACCAACAAAAATGTACTACAAATAGAACAAAAACCCAAAATTAACCTTTAGTAAATATACCCCCTGATCTCATCACTAGTTGGTTTACACACCACTTTCTCTCTGTACAGTGTATTTTCTATCCAGCCAAAGACTGACTAATGAGAAGTATATAATGTGTATTTTACCACATTGTATTTCACACCGGCACAGAACTGAAAAACTCTAAAGGGGATGAAGGCCTCTTTCTTAATCACATTTAGTTGCCTCAGCAGCAGTTTTTGTGTGTTTGAGGAGCATAACTGTAAGGATGTCACAGTGTTGGCTCACTTCTAATCCTGAAATGTCTTATTTGCCGCATACGCCCTACCGCAGTTGAATCCCAGGTGATTGAGATCCATATTTAGATATGTTCACGGACTTTCAGACCCTTTAATTTAAAGCAGTGTTTCCCAACTCCAGTCATGAGAGACTCCTATCGGTGCATTTATCACGTTGTGGTTCTCCAAACCTGCTTACCTCACCCAACGCTGTCATTATTCCTCATGGCATGTTCCCGCAGTCCAGATTCCAATTGTCCTTCCAACATGGATTGTTGGATTCCTGGTAACAGCGTTTCCTGAGCTTAGTGTGTGGCTAGGGTGCCACCATATTGTGTCTCAACATAATCATGTTGCTCTTATATATGTGTCCTCATACATCTACGAGCCTCAATATGCCATGCAGCACAACTTGCCTGGTGTGAGTGAGCCGCCAGGTCCTGTACTACTCTGCTAGCGCCGGGTGTCTTTTTTCCGAAATTCCATCTTCATCGAAATGCAATGTGACTAGGACGCACCAGCAGACTGTGCGGATTAATTTAATATGCGACACTTGTATATCTGTGTGCACCTGAGTCTGTATTTGAGCCCCAATGGAACTTTGTAATGAAAAAAGCTGCGACCACTATGTTGTAGCACTCTGTATATAGATTCAGAGACTCTGTCACACACAGATATAAAAGTGTTGCATAACAGATTAATCATCATGGTCTGCTGGTGCGTGCGAGTCATATAGCTTTGTAACTGAGAGGCATTTACTGCAAAAAGACGCCTGGCATTAGTAGAATCTTACTGGACCTGGCACGCCGAGAGGGGCTTTTTAGCACGACTGCAGCAAACATGTATAAGGACACATCTGTATTACCTGACCCTGACATTCCACATGACCTTCCAGCCAATCTACATTTGGAGCAGCCTATTCCCCAAGTTCACTAGCACATTGCCAGTACAACTTGTCTCACTGCAAGTTCCGGGTCTGCTGACTTTACCAGTCTGTGTATCCAGAATTCCTGCATCTTTTTCGTCTTTGTGCCAGTACTCTTCCATGGCGCGCAGCCTTACAGAGCCGTAAGTAGACATTTTAGTGCCCTGTGCTGTCAGAGTGTTGAGAAACTTGTAGTTCCATAGCAGCTGTATAGCAACAAATTACCTAAGCCTGACCTAGCAGCAGGACTAGTATTTTTTTTGGACATTGGACAATAAAAAACACTAGTCCTGCTGCTAGATTTAGGTTTAGGCAGGTAGGGGGGTGGACACATTAGAATTCAAGTATTAAATTAAAGAACAGTAAATTATTGTTAGTTGAATTCGAATACACCCCCTGCCTAATCCTGATTTAGCAGCACTGCAGGACTAGTGTTTTTTTTGGGGGGTGTTCTGCCTGCTCTGTCAGTCTTTGCCTGTTTTGCCATGTACATACAAACAGGCAGTTTGTTGTCAGTGACAACACTCCCCCTGCCACAGTCTTGTTAGCTCAGCTCAGCCTCTACCTGTCTATCACTGCTGGCCCTCTGCACTTACACAGACTCTGTCACCATCTGTGCAGTGAAAGTGAAACTGCTCCCAATGGCACACGGCTCCTCACCTCAGTTCTTGATCATACTCAGCACTGTGGGAGAGGACTGAAATAAGAAGTCAGGCCCTGCAGCCTTACCATACACCCAGAGCTTAAAGTGGTTCTAAAGACATGGTGGAACTCACCCCCCCCACACATCCTTGGCGCTATCAAAAAGGGGCGTTGTCTTGAGGAAAGGGGCGTGGTCACACAAAAGTATCCCCAATTTAAATTCTGTCACACGCTATAATAATTTTCTTCACATTACACTGCATATAGTGTCCCTGATTCACATTACCCCGCACAGTAGTCCCTTATTCATGTTATGACACACAGTAGTAATGGGTGCACGGTGTGCGGGGCACAAGAGCCCCCAGGTCCAGGGAGGTCCCGCACACCCTGCACCGATATTATCTAAAACTTGCCTGTCCGTGGTCCTGTGTCGGGTGTCAGCGCTGCACAGAACACCGGAAAATGTCCACCGTGGCCATTTTTCCGGCATTCTGTGCATGCGCAGTAGACTCTGGGCACACTCTAGTGTCCAGAGTCTACTGCTCCTGCGGTAGCTGGCCAGCTGCGTCAGTCTGCTTCCGGCAGCCGGAGAGAGAGGAGGGGGCGCTGCACGGTGAATGCACATGGGTCCCCTCCTCTCTTAAGACGCCCCTGGCCCCTTTTACACAATTGCCACATTAGTGCCCCTTCTACACAATGCCCACAGTAGCAGTGGCCCTAATACACACAATGCCCACAGCAGTAGTACCCCTTTTGCAGTGCCCCCAGGAGTGGTGCCTCTTATGCAGTGCCCCCATTAGTAATTCCCCCATTAGTAGTGCCCTCCTGTAGTAGTGCCCAGGGTCATAACTAGGTATTTGAAGGCCCCATAGCAAAAGATTGCTAGGGCCCCTATGTACCACCCAATGGTGAAAAAGTTTAACACATGTACCTTTGACCTCCCCACCGATAACACCGGAATACTGTAAAAAGAGTACGCATCAGTACAAGACCAAACACGACTTGTTTAGCATGTAAAATACCTTAGTTATCAAATACCTTTATTTTTCAGCATTTAAACTAACTGAACCAACTTAAATCATACACTTTAAAGCTTATTGAACCTTATGTGTGAATATGTAATGTGTGGGTATTCAGGGTTTAATATAAGGATGCTAGTTAACTTGGGGCAGATGCGTGCGCATAAAACTAATAAAACAGCGGTTTCATACATAGTCCTATGCATTTGCTAATATGCAACTAGTTAACAGCGCAATTGTGTGTATTAATGTGTGTATGAGAAATGGTGAAAAATGCAATCGCATGGTGCTAATAGTATCATCGCCACATGTACTAAAATGTGAGTTTATCTAAAATGGCGCTTAGGCGGCCATTCGCAAAATGGCATCTTGCGATCTCATTTTCAAGATGGCGTCTTGCGGCCATTCGCAAGATGGCGTCGTCGCGATTAAATTTTAAACTGAACTTGTCAGCCAATTATTCAGCTTCGACACCACTTTCTAATAGTCCTGAATGAGCCTCTGTCCATGCGCAGAAGCTTATTCTGAAAGTGTGATGCCTCAGAGTCGGCCCGACACTAACCACTAGCCGCCGTCCAGGTGCTCTGCCCCAGCAAACTATTGCCGGGTGTTCCGCCGCTGCCCTCTCACTGTTTGCTGCTGCCAGGCCCGATCGGAACTGTCAGCTGAGCTCTGATCATGGATGCTACACAGAAGTAGCAGCTGCCAGAGTTTCTGCCCAGCTGGCAGCAGGTGCCAGGCCATTCCTGTACCAAACCTTCACCAGCTCTAGGCAGGCTTGGATGCCCCTAGGCATTTGCTTAGTTTGTCTATGCCTAGGGCCGGCTCTGATTTTGATGGACCATTTGCTCTCAAATACTGGAAAACAGACAAAAATGGTCGTTCAGACAAATTTGTTAAAACACACAACTTTAACCAATTTGAACAATTGTTTTTTGTCAGTTTTCCAGTGTTTAAGACCATATGATATATTGTCATTTGCTCCCATACATTACCAGGTTTTTATTCCAACCAGCCAGATTGAACAGATATCTGACAGATAATTGTATATTGTATGCCCAGCATACGTAAGGAGATAAAAGGTATTGAAATACATTATGAAAGGTGGGTCTCAACTCATCCTCAAGTACTCTCAACAGGTTATGTTTTGAGGAATTATGTCTGTGGAAGCAGTTAGGAGTAAATCTATTTTGCTGGGTCACTAATTATCCTAATTAAAGAAATCCACAAAAAGTGCCCTGTTGGGGTTACTGGAGGACAGGAGTTGAGAACCACTGCAAAAGAGTTCTGTGCAAGCCCATTATTTGGGACCAGGGTAATTGCTGTGGAGAAACCAATGTGTTTGCTGGGAGGTTATAATATAACTTTTTTTTAAAATCTATTTTAGTACCAATCATAGGGGTATGCACAGGATGTGTGCCCACTCGCCTCTTAGCACAGCCAATGATCCCCGCAGTCTGTGTACCTGGGAGTGGGACTTTGACTGAAGTACCTGCCAATGTAATTGCTGCACAATGACGTGCGGTGAGGTCAGTGGCTTGGGAGGCACATATGAAGATGGGTCTGAGTGCTGGGAGCCTTTCTCACCCCCTACTCACTGTAACTCTCCCTTCACTACACTAAGCTTCAGTGTCCATTGATTCTCCTAACTGCATCACTGTGTCTTCTTTTACTGCTGAGCTCCGATCTCTGAACACTGTAGTGGACTTCCTGGTCACATGACATATCCAAGGTGTCCAGCAGTGCTCAAGGCAGGCCCCCCATACTCAGAGGCATGTACTTAGCTCGATTTCTGTGCAGCTTACTGCCTGTGGTGTCGCCCCGCCCCCAGCTCTCCAAGCAGTGTCTGACTATCGAGAAGCGAGGCTGAGCTGTTGCTGCCTCATCTCTTGTTTCCCTGCAGTCCCAGGGGGCTGCTGTTTCCAAGAAGCAAGATACTTTTCTCCTGCACCTTGTCAGTTTTCGCTGCCTGTCTTCAAGCTGCAAAGAGAGACTGAGCCCCCCCGCCTATCTGCTCTCCCTTCAACTATCCCTGCTGGTGTCTATCACCCCCCCTCCCAATCCTTGTAAAGCTGCAGCCGCCAGAGACTGTGCGCCCCCCTCCCTCAGAATTACTGTACAGAGTAGGTCCCCCGCCGCCGCTGCTGTGCAGGGGACCTACTGCTGCTGCCGCCGTTGGAGACTTGGCTCGCCCCCCCCTCTGTCAGCAATGCAGCCCGTTGGTTATGTGGGGGACTTACTAGGCATAGATGCTGTTGCCACCGCTGCCGCTGGAGACTTTGCCTGTCCCCCTCACACCAGCTCCCTGTTGTAGGAGCCCTGCTGGCCACCGCTGCTGCAGGAAGAGAGCTCTGGGAGCCGGGAGGAAGCTGCCAAGTTCGGAAAAACAACATTTCTACATCCGCATACTATAGTATAGGGACTGTGGAAATTATCGATGCACATTTGTAACCAGGAGATATCTGTGTTATGTGCTGTGTTACATGAATGATGAATGGGGCTGAAGTAGGTGAAACATTTTATTTTTCACCTGCTCTTGTAAAACTTAATTGATGATGAATAGGCCCCTAAGTCCCACAGAGAGGTGGTGTGTGGTTGGTGTCCAACAGTGGGATGGATGTGTGGTGATGGGAGTGGGTGGTGGTGAGTGTTCTAGGTCTTATGGAGGGAGACAGAGTAGGCGAGTGGTCTATGTCCTTTTTGTGTGAGTGTGTGGGGGGGCGTTGTGGTGGTGGTGGTCTTCTATATCTGTGGTACCAACTATAGTATAATATGGAGCTGTGATATGTAAATCTTAAACATGTTTTTTGCAGCAAATGTTTCACAGAATAAAATGTTTGTATGAGTGGGGGTGTAATCCCTTATAGCCCGCACACATGGGTCGATCAGACAACGATCAGATATCATTGTTTGATCATCATGCTGTGCTGGATGTTCGATATCGAACATGCACCAACCCCCTAACGACTTAGCGGTCAATGATCGCGGGTCCTTAGAACAGACAGGCTAACCTGGTCGATATCGACCAGGTTGGCCTGCATGCACGGGCCATGGTCAATATCGATATTCATGCCCACGCATCGACCATCGTTTGGTCATTAGAGGGGTTGAAAAAAAAAACCTATCTAACGATATCGTTATCGTTCTTTTAAGTTGGACCGTGTGTATGCACCTTAAGTTAATTGTTGAATAGCAAAAGACCTGATTGCTGCGCTGTGTGAATCATTATTGTGGCAAAAAGCTTGTAAAATATTTAAGTATTTGTGTACTACTGCATAACATGAGGTTTCTGGTGTGGGTTAATGTCAACAATCATTAAACTGATATCAGGCCTGGATTTGTGTGAAGGTCTCAGTTTATTTTTGTGCATTATACCCATGGACCTGGTATTTGAGCAAATAGTGAGAAGGTGACCTTAAAGGAAAATTTTAGTGCTGTTAGGACTAAAGGGCCTCATACATCAGACAGCCTTTTCACGGATCTTACCGGAACCACCGATCTGCAGGTCGGAAGTACCGATCGGGGGCCATCGATCGCCGGTCCGTCAGGGAATTTCTGAAATTCTTAATGTTCAAAATCCCTGATTTGCTGATCACTGAGCGTGATCAGCAAATCAGGGAAATCCAACGTTGGATTTCACTGATGCCCCACCCTGTCGTCTGGGGATCGGCAGGGCCGCCAAGAGCCGTGGCGGGCCCGGGTGACAGGGGGCGTGGCCTAATCAGGGGAGGAGTGGCCACGTCCCTTTAGGAAAAAAACACAGAAAAAAAACATTTTAGCAGCGCCGCTTCACTAGGACGGGGGTACTGTGAGCCCCTCAGCCTGGCGCACAGCATGATCGCTCCCCCCATAGGCATAGGAGATTGCTCCAGCTGCTGCGAATAGTCTCCCACTGCAGCCCAGCACACAGCAGCGTGTGCTGGGCTGCTGTGATGTAGGAGGGAGGGGGGGCAGTGCCGGACCAGGGCCCCCGCCGGGCCCCTCCAGCAAGCCTGGGCAATTTGTACCTGCTCCCCCCCCCCCTCTCGGCACCCCTGGGGATCGGGGAATTGACTCAATCCTTTTCTGATGTATGGGGGCCTTTATATGCTCTGAGCACTATGACAAATAGTAAAACTGTAACCCCACACTGTGGGTCTTCTTGATATAGTGTGACCATCATATAATAAGTTCTGGTTGCTGCTTTTGCAGGTGTTCTCCATAATTTTTGTTCCTCTTCCCCATGTTATTGCACTGGTGTGATTTATTACTTGGGTAAAAGAGGGGTTGCTTGCACAATTCCTGTTTTTGGATTTTTAATGGCAATTGGCCAATCCCCTAGTCGCTAGTACCGTAACAGCTTGGAAAGCAGTTATCTTCTAGTATTGCAAAGGAAAAATTTAAGCTACATGCACTAAAACTGTGACACGCTAGTTATCAATTTAACGTTTGCTACTTTTGTTAACTATGGATGAATGTAAGTGACTGATATAAAAACAGTTCTGGTGTTTGGGGGCCATAGTAATGTTATGGAACACTAACAAAATATTCTTAATATGTGGTGAATTTGTGTCATGTCTTTGAAGCATCCTTTCATTTTGTATTTTTTTTTCTAATTATTATACAGTACATCCCAATAGCCCAAGTGTATTAATAAAAATTATATACCTACATAGAACATACATTTGAATACAGATTAATTGTAACATGGGATCATCTTTATTTTAGTTTATATGAAGGGTATTTTTATACAATTAAAAAAGAAAGAAGTAAATGAGTAATATTTGTAACTTAATTTAATCATGTTAAAAGCAGTGCAGTTTTATGCATGTGGTCAGATCAATCTTGTTTCAGACTGAAACATGACGTTTTTTAGGAATGGTGTAAAGTGAGGGAAATACATAATATAAGTAAACATGAATAATTTACTGAACATTTCAGTGCTTTATAGAACAAAGAAAGGGCATAGCCTCCTCCAGTTTATTAAGAAAGCTGTGCTACAGTATACCAGTTCAGCCGCGCTGAAAATAGTTTTTAAACTTGTGAGTAAAATGTTGGTAAATAATGTGTGGTGAGTTGCAAACTATAAAGACGAGCCAAAATTGGTTAAAGTTATACAGTGGCCATAAATAGTAGAACAGTTAACATAGACCTCAACAGTGCATTATAGTACAGTGCTTAAAAGTCTCTGATCTGGTTATTTGTTGATATTTCGTGACTTCAAATCTCAGTCTTTCTGTCAATACGGGTGGATTCATTGACCTCTTCAATAAAATGGATTAAAAAGCAAATCACAAACATTTTATTCAAGAGTCCATGTGAATGCAAATAATTGTATACCATAAGAAATTTATCACACTATTTTGCCTCTTTCCTTTTTTATGCTGGTCACCTCTACAATCCATCTGGATTGACTTCATGACTGATCCACTCATAACTAATGCCCCTTTCACACTGCCAGCAATAACCCCCCAGGTTATTGCACGTGAACGCGCAGCAGCCCGGGTTACTGTGCACAGTGATCGCGCTGAGTGAAAAAAAATCCCAGGGACAGTTTAAACATTTGGGGTCCTACTCCACTGTTTTTGGGTCCCAATACATATTATGGGGAGTGAAGGCAGGCAGCCAGGGGTGCCGAGAGGGGGGGGGGAGCGGGTACAGATTACCCGGTCCCGGGCTTCCTGAGGGGCCCGGCAGGGGCACGGGTCCAGCGCCGCCCCCCCTCGCTCACAGCAGCCCAGCACACAACGTGTGCTGAGCTGCAGTTGGAGACTGCTCGTGGCTGCTGAGCAGCAGCAACTGATCGCGCACCCCCCTGGCTTTGCGCCGGGCTGAGGGGGCTCAGAGCGCCCCCCCTCCCCGGCATAGCGGCGCTGCAAATCTTTTTTATATTTATTTTTTGCAAGGGGGCGTGGCCACACCTCCCGAGATTAGGCCACGTCCCCTATTACCGGGGCCCGCCTTGGCTCTTGGCAGCCCTGCAGGCAGCAGTTGGGACAGATCTGGGGTCAGTTAGCAGTTGGGGTAGAGGGGGTTAAGGGCAAGCAGCAGTTGGGGTAGAGCTGGGGATAAAGGCAGGGAGAAGTTGCCGTAGAGCTGGGACTAGTTGTTGAGTTAGGATGGGCAGAACTGTGGGTAGGGAAGGGTAAGTTCAGTCAGTAGTTGCAACCGTGCTGGGGGCTAGGGGCAGGTAGTGTTGGGGGGTAGTCAAAAAAGGTTTGTGTGAAATCCCGCACTGAATATCCAATATTGCAGATATATTTTGTGATGGTCTCCTTCCCCCTCCTAGGTCATTTAGTCCATATTATATGCAAGATATATTTCTAAAAATAGGGGGTGGTGCTACCTTGCTCACTAAATAAACAAATTCTAACCAGAAAAAGACACAATGTGAGACTATTAAGGTGCACCCAAAGACATCTGAAAATTATTATTCACTAAGCTGGTAAAACATAACCTTTATTCTTAATACCATAAAAAATTTATTTGTTTGTTATTTTATTATTTTTCTTAAAATAAAGTTAAAGAAAAGTGCTAGTAGTAGGAAAAAGTGTGTATTTAAAAAAGTATATAGAATCGTCCCGCTGAATCACAGTAGCATTAATTCTCTTGCTCTTATATCCTATTATATTTACCGTGTGCTTGCAATGTTTAATCCACTCTACAACTGTATGTATAGTTCTATATATTCATATATTGACATGAAATTAATTGTATTTTGTAAACAGATGGTGTAGCAACATAGTATATGTTCTCTGAGGAATAGAAGTCTATTCTCAGTTATTGGGAGAGCAATTGCAACAATGTAAGCTAGTTATTGCTTCAATAACTAGCTTACATTGTTGCAATTGCTCTCCCACTAACTGAGAATAGACTCTTCTATTCCTCAGAGATTCAGTGGGACGATTCTATATACTTTTTTAAATACACACTTTTTCCTACTACTAGCACTTTTCTTTAACTTTATTTTAAGAAAAACAATAAAATAACAAACAAATAAATTTTTTTGAGGTATTGAGAATAAAGGTTATGTTTTACCAGCTTAGTGAATAATAATTTTCAGATGTCTTGAGGTGCACCTTAATAGTCTCACATTGTGTCTTTTTCTGGTTAGAAAGTGTTGGGGGGTAGTAAGGGGGCAAGGGTAGATAGCAGCAAGGGCAGTACTGGGGGCAAGGAGGAGGTTAGGGACAGGCAGTGCTGAGTGTAGGGAGGGGGCAAGGGTAGATGGCTGGGGCAGTATTGTGGGTAACAAGTAGGTTAGGGACAAGGTAAGGTGAGGGGTTTACACAGTTAGTTAGGATAAATGGGGAATACACACAGCTACACAGTCGGGGATGGTGAAGGAATGCACAGTTACTGTACACAGGGCCTGATTCAGAGCCGCTCTTAAGCAGCTGCTCGTTCGTTCCGAGCAATGTTTGCCCAACTGCGCATGCGTACGGATCGTAATACGCATGCGCAAACCAGTCAGTGCGGCCAAAAATCGCTTGTTCGCTAAATAGCGAATGCCTGCTGTTTTGAGTGACAGGAGGAGGTGTATGTGGGTGGTAACGGGGTGGTAACGGGGGAAGTTGCTTGAAAACGGGGAGTGGAGATCCGAACGCAGGCGTGCTTAAAGGTCAAAACGGGCATTTTATGGTTGTGCATAATTAATGCAGCAGCGTCATTGACCACGTCACTGGGTTATTTTATAGTCAGAACTGCTCGCATGATTGCGGTAGGAAAAACCAACCACAAGAATAGCGAGCAGTTCATACGCTGGTCGATGTACTAATTAATCTAATAAATAGCGGACATGACGTAGGATACGAGCGGCCAGGGGGCGTAGTTTCCCAAAAAACTACCGCAAGTTTTGTTCGCTCGTTCAGACCTAGAGGCGTGAACAGACCGCAAAGAGCGAACGGTTCATTTGAATAGCCACCCCTTTTTTCAGAACGAACGACCGCAAATAGCGTCCGGTTCTGAATCAGGCCCACAGTCAGGATTGGGGGGTGGGGGGGGGGTGGCGCACAGCTAGCCAGTAATACCAGGGGAAGGGGCCATAAAGCCAGCTAGTAACACCAGGGACAGGGGTCCTTACCTTTCAGGTCGCTCCTCTCCACCAGCACCCTGTACACCTGAGCAGCAGTGGCACCAGCTTCCTGATGTGTTTCTGCAGTAGCTACGGGTCTGCAAAGTTCTGCACCACGGTCGACACTTCCCCTGTCTGGGTCTGACATCCACACTGAGGCACTGAGAATGGAGAGTGGCTGCGGCAGGAGCAGAATGTGAGGGAGAGAGATCGGAGTGTTGCTGAGAGAGCCGGGAGCACACGAAGAGTGGCTGAGTCTGTCTGAGACTCTGAATGAGCGAGGAGCAGGCGGCAGCTGCAGACGGCAGAGACAGAGGGAGGAGGAGCCGCAAGAACCAGGGGGATTCTGGGATCTGTAGTGAGGAGAATCTGGTGGTGGCGATTGGTTGAGAAGACGCCGCCAGCGGTAATCGGATGCCGCGGTGCTGCACACAGGACAAACGGCATTTCATGCAGGACCTGCTCAGTTTAAAAAGCAGGGTCTCCAAGTTCTTGTTGCACGTAAAAGCACGCTATAGGGCGAATTTTGCAATCACTGTGTGCAGTAAGAAAGGGCCAGATTAAAATAACCCGGGTTGAGCAACCCGGCATTTTAACTCTGGTAATGAGCAGAGTTGAACACAGGTTCAACCTGGCTCGCGATGCAGTGTGATCGGGTCACCTGGGTCCTGTTCACAGCATAGGAAGAGTCGGCACTTGGAGATGATTTCATCTCCAAGTGATGGCGGTGACGTCATTGACCCAGCAATAAGCCGGGTCAGGCCGCCAGCCTGAAAGGGGTCTCAGCCGGGTCGCACCTGGGATAGACCTGTGCACAAAATCCCGGGTGTGACCTGGCATTACGATGTGAAAGGGGTATAACAGCCAACCTTATAGAATGTAAGGGTTTGGTATATTAGTTCAACAGTGACCATGTTCACATTCATAATATCGCCACGGTGATAATGTTGATGGATATCATGTTGACATTCAGTATGTTGGCACTCATGAAATGTTGACACTATCGAAATTGTGTTTTTCATGTGACGCTTGATCCTAGCCCCTAACACTGTTGACATGTCATATGCCAATATTTTCACATATTGACATTTTACATATGTCAGCATGTTAGATTCCACATTTTCAACAAGTCTGCATCCTAACTTATGACATTCTGGGGTGAACATTATGAATGTTGACGATATTGAAATGATCCTCTGCCTGTACCTTCTAAAATCCTACCTATAAACCTCTAAGGATGGTGCCAATTTGCGTACGCAGTCATACAGTAAATAAAAGACTCCAGACTTGGAACGTGTGGTTTCAAAGCACAAAGTATTATTCAAGTAAAAAGTACAGTCAGTTACACAATATTGATGAAGACACAATTAGACGCAAAGGAATTATTCAGACCCCAAGTACAGTATACATACGCAGCGCTTTCTGGTCCAGATGTTAGGCATCAGCAAGAAACCCCGTCGTCATTCAGCAAGAAGACTAAAGACCCAGTGCTTGAGCACACATATTTATACCCCCCCAGAATAGACAGGACAATAGAGAAGTTTGTTGCTGATGCTGTTGGTTCCCATGGGGGAAGCATCTGCTACAGAGCGTTTAACAGGCTGGTTCAAATAGACTCAACCCAGCCTCCAACAACTGGGGGTCTCTGCCCTCCCGCCCCATGCAATCATCCTAACAGTTGTTCATATAATATACATTTTGTTGCTTGAAGTCTCTGCGGTCCATAAGTTGAGAATGCATGATGCGATCTCTACACCGATAGTACCGGAATTCTGTTGAAAGAGTACGCATCAGTACGAAACCAAACACGGCTTTCTTAGCATGTATAAAACCTTAGTTATCAAATATCTTTACTTCACAGCATTTATACTAACGGAACCAACTTAAATCTTATACCTTAAAGCTTGTTAAACCTTTTATGTGGATATGTAATGTGTGAGTATGTGGGGTTTGATATAAAGACGCTAGTTAACTTGGGGCAGATGCGTGCACATGAAGCTAATAAAACAGTGTTTTCATACAGGATCTTATGCATTCACTAATATGTGATTAGTTACCACCGTAATTTTGTGTATTAATGTGTGTATGAGAAATGGTGCACTTAAATCTCACTTACTAAGTGAACACCTAGCAGTGTGGATTGCTGAGCATTATAGTTCCACATGCCCCCTATCTCAGCAGCCCTCACCTTTCCCAGGCTCAAAAGAAAAGCTCTTTATTCTCTCAGACTCTTGTGTGAATGCAAACGTGTTACCCCAAGCTGTGAAGCTGGGGCCATCCTGTCTGGGTGTGGGGCTAAAACCTGTTTAGGATTCAGACAAATCCAATTGTGTAGATCAATGCCTGGATTATATTACAATTGCCACAACTATACTTGTCTGCATACAGGGATTCCCAATTTGTATGTAAAAACACTCATTGTCTATTCTATTTACTTTTTCTCAGGAAGCTTTTCTTCCAGTTGCCCTTGGTAGATTATCAAAAACATTGCCATCTGTACTTAGCTTGTGAGTTGTAACTTAAAATGGCGCTGGTCACAAAATGGCGTCTTGTAGATTCTTGTTTCTAAAATGGAGTCTAGCTGCCATTCGCAAGATGGCGTCGTGCACGCTTCAATTTTAAACTGATCTTGTCTCAGCCAATAATCCAGTTTCGACAATGATTACATACTGAAGGTGATTCAATAGTTTTCTGAACAGCTGTTTTTTTTTTTTTTTAAGGCGCCAGATGGAGTCATTAAATTGTTGCTCCTTCTGAGTGCGATAGGCATCGGTATTTCTGCTCATACCCTCAGTAGGATGCGAGCAAAAATGACTTTAGATGGGTTTCGTCATTTTACACGGCTAAACCCAGTTTAATAGGAATGAATAGGACTATAATTAATGGGCGCTCATTACTTATTGCCGCCCACGCAACAATTGAATCTCCCCCTCTGACTACATACTGATCATAGAGTGAAGTGCAGCTGAGGTCTACGTGATCTTGTTCTTGTTACATTTGAGGAAGATGACCTCCTTGTCTATAGGTCGTGCTACATAATTTTTAGTGCACTAAATATTTATATTGCTATAAAATTGTTGTTACCCCTTTCATATTGGACACTTTTTATCTTATTTTATCCTGACCAGAAAATAAAATGAATTTATTTTAAACATTTAGCCACTAGTCAACATAAAATCATACTTCTCGACATTTATACCTTTCTGGGAGTAACCTGGAAAGGACTTTCAATTGGGCAGTGATCTGGTGCGGGGCCGAAGCATTCACATTATTAGGCCCTGCCCCCTCGCAGGAAGATCTCACACATTTAAATGGAGAGCATAACCAAATGATGAAATTACCATAAAATCACGTCATTGAGCCCCATGCTTTGCTGCGAGGTTGGTGGGGCTTAAGAACATGGTGTCTGTTCTAGAGTCTGTTGGGTGGGTGGGGGTTCTGAGTATTCAGAACCCCCCCCCCCCCCCTGCGCGTGCTACTGCTAAAAAAAATCTGCTAGTATTTTGAGTCAAATATGGACCACTGTGCTGAAGTAGGCAACTGAGGGTCTGAAAATAGAACCTGTAAAACATATGATAGCTTTACTTTGCTCACAGCAGCAAATAAAAAAAAAATATTAAACCAGATTAAATAAACAATAAAGCAAATCAGTATGTGGGAAAAAAAAACAAACACAGCAAACTATGCCCACAGTGTTTTCCCCTTTCTTCAATGGTGGCATTTACATCCGGCTAATGGCACAGCAAGGCTTCCATCAGTGAGCTTACAATGACAGGTGCAGGCAGAATTCTTTTCCCATACAGCATAAAGTGAAGGCTTTACAGCTCACTTTACACCATGCATATACATTGTGTTCATTTTCTAATATTGCCACTGCAACCTTTGTGTGATAGAAGCAATTGCCTTTTTAAAATTTGATTGTAGAAAACCGCATCATGTAAGCCAGCCTGCTGTGGGGTTTGAAAAAGCAGCTGTTATAGTTAGTAGATATACACACATCAGAACAGCCAGGGCAGACAAATTACTTTATATATTTCCTCTGATCAGTCACATTTGTTAGTTGGCACATTCCAACAAAGGCAGGAGTTGAGACAGCAGAGGAGAGGGAAGTGTATTTTCTGCATTCAGTGGTTTCTTCTAGCTTGATTGATGAGAAAAGCAATGTAAACGGCAGCTGCTTATCTCTACCGATACATATTGTAGCATCCTGGCTCCTGCAAGCACAGATACCACATAGCGCCATATGTCAAAGAGAAAAGGGACAGACTTGGTAAACCATAGACAACTTCCATCAAAAGTCTTGTACATTTAGATTATGTGCTAGATTAACTTTAGTCTTCTACACATCACAGCAAACTGCAATGAGCAATTAACATGTTCAGAGCATTAGACATATCCGACTGGTATGCTGCACTGGAGAGATATTGGAAGTATAGGAACTATTACTTTCCTTCGTGGAAAATAAAAAAGATTTACCAAAATATCAAGGTGAAAGCTTTCAGAGCAATTTAGCTTTGCAACCTTGTCTGCATAAATGCCTTTTTATGTTTAGTCAGAAATTATATTTTAGCAATATGCTTAAGGTAACATTTTATTAACTTAATTTTGTTTTTACCATAGTAAATTTTAATAATGTGGTGTTTAGTTAATTTACATTTTTGTTTAATTTTAGTAGTGACTTAAAACGATCACTAACTTAAATATTGGACCCCTCCTAGAAACTTTTCAGGAATAAATATATCTCATAAGCTAGTATCAAAAATAGATTAGAGAGAGCAATCGCTTTTCAGTTGCCACAGGTCCCTTTTAACACATGAAATTAAGTATAAACGTTTCCTCTGCCTGACCTCACATACAGTAGTTCTGCTTTTCTTTCTTTTTCCATGGCAGTGTCTGCACAATCTGCTCTTACTCATGCTGTATATTTTGAATACTATAAGGATTATTTAATTAAATGGTAAAGTGTACACACAAAATGCCACCCCCCTTCTCAGGGACAACCTGGGGAGGGGGCCCCCTTTTTTGAGGGGGGGTGCTGGAATACCGCGCTGTCCAATGTGGAGCTGATTAACAGTATGACAGGGGGATCCCACACTGTATGTCTCCCTGCTATTGCGTTATCCCCCCAGCTGGTGCTGAATTTTATAAAATAGAGTGGACTCCATGCCCCCACCCCTCCCCCCTTATTTTCCTGAAAGGTACGGGGCTGGTTATGTTTTTTTTTTGAGGGACCTCACAGTAGCGCACGCAGGGGGGGGTTTCTGAGTACCTAGAAACCCCCCCTGCCAGGCCAATCCATCCCCGCAGCGCACAAGTATTTATTTTTTTTTTTTTAAAGTGAGACAGAGAGCTTTGTCCCTGTCTCATCAGGCCTTTCTGTGAGCTCCGACTGGGCAGCTTCCGCGTAGCTATGGGGATGGCTGAGAGCAGTACAGGGGAGCTGCTGTGGCTGCAGCTCCTCCCTGACAGCTCCCATGTGCCTTTGAGTGCCGGTGATGTTACTCACTGCACTCCTCCTCATCTGCACTCCGGGCAGCATGTAATTAGCAAAGCCACTGGCACAAACAAGTTCATCTCACAGGTACTGTACCTCCCAGCTCTGTTTATACCATGGGTGTGGGGGGGGGAGATGGTCTGTAGTCCGAGTGTGTGTAATGTGCAGTGCAAGGTGTCTGTGTGTAATGTGCAGTGTGTGTCAGTGTGCAATGTGCAGTGTGTGTATGTGTATAATGTGCAGTGTGTGTATGTGTATAATGTGCAGTGTAAGTGTCTGTGTGTAATGTGCAGTGTGTGTCTGTGTATAATGTGCAGTGTAAGTGTCTGTGTGTAATGTGCAGTGTGTGTATGTGTGTAATGTGCAGTGTGTGAAAGTGTGCAATGTGCAGTGTGTGTATGTGTATAATGTGCAGTGTGTGTATGTGTATAATGTGCAGTGTAAGTGTCTGTGTCTAATGTGCAGTGTGTGTATGTGTATAATGTGCAGTGTGTGTATGTGTATAATGTGCAGTGTAAGTGTCTGTGTGTAATGTGCAGTGTGTGTATGTGTATAATGTGCAGTGTAAGTGTCTGTGTGTAATGTGCAGTGTGTGTCAGTGTGCAATGTGTAATGTGCAGTGTGTATGTGTTTAATGTGCAGTGTAAATGCCTGTGTGTAATGTGCATAGTGTGTCTGTGTAATGTGCAGTGTAAGTGTGTGTAATCTGCAATGTAAATGTCTGTGTGTAATGTGCAGTGCAAGTGTCTGTAACCTGCTCTGAGTGTATGTGTGCGGGAGGGGAGGAGGGGGGCAGTCCAAATTGCTAATACAACTATACTTACACAATACATTGCAAAAATGTAACGATCCATGTGTGACGGGCATGTGGGTGGTGTGTATATATATATATATATATATATATATACACATATGTATATATATATATATACATATACAGAAACCCCCCCTTACAGATCCTGCGTTTGCCCCTGACCTCACGCTTTTGAGTTTCTCAGTTTTCTTAACATTTACTCACTTTTAACGTGACGAAACCTGCACAGATCATAGTGGTCTGTACAGTGCTTCACTCAAACACACCTGCCACAGGCTGGTCTATTGTATATGCTGGTTTTCCAGCGGTTTTTTAGAGCGATTTTCAAATCTGAAGCTTTGTAAATCCGAGGTTTCTGTTTTATTCTATGGTTTAAAACATTGGTGGTGCTTTCATATTCACTTCTGTTCTATTCTTTTCTAAAGTGTGCATCTCAGCAGTTTTGGTCATAGTAAATTCGTAGATTTCAAAACCGCCGGGAATTACAATCTGCCGCTCATTAAATTTAGCCCCTCATCCTCTTGCTTATTACCGGCACTGCCTCCAAGTGGTTAATATGAATACTACATATACAGTATGGTATTAATTCTGTAGGCTCCCTGTAGGCAGTATTTTAAAACGGACCTCTACCACTATCAGTATACCCATAGACTCTTTCTCCATTAGTACTTTATTTTAACTCTCTATCACCATTGCACATGTATTCCACTTTTCTTCATTTCGACACCTTATAAAACAATGAAAGGCAATGGACCATATATAAACAGACTTTCTGGCAAACATTCAGTTTACATCAATTTTGCTGTTGACTGTTACATTCAGAAGCATTAGAAGATGAGCTACATTGGCGTTCTATTGGAACACACATAAAGTACATAGTAAAACTATACTCAGGGGCAGGGCCGTAGCTAGGGTAGTGCGGCCGGTGACATCGCACAGGGCACCACAGGTCAGGGGGCGCTGTTTGGGCCTGTCAAATATCTGTTTATTATCATTCTTGCTTGTAGCTTCCTCTTATTTCATCCCCCAGCATCTCCTGGCCTCTCCTATCTCTTCCCTGGCCCTTCCCCATGAAGCCATGGCCCTTTTTTGGGTGCATTATGTCCCTTTGAAAAATGAGGGGGCACCAATGCTCTTTCTGGTACAGGGCACCAAAAAGTCTAGTTACGGCTCTGCTCAGGGGCACCACAAGGTTGGGGGTCCAAGATGTAGTTTAATTTTGGCGCCCCTAAATTGCTGAATGTTCCCCCTTCAGACGCAGCTGGAACATTGCGGTGCAGCTGCAGAAGTCACATCTCACTGACTGTATACATCATAGAGACAGCAGCAAGGGGGAGAGCTGAGCAGCTGGGCACCAGGTGTGGTTGCAGTATCAGACCTTAATCACATTTGTGTGTAGTTGCTGGCTTAGCTAGCTGTGCATGGATGAATGGCAGGGGGGTTCCTCTCCTCCGTAGTTTCAGCGCTGGTCACATCAGATCCACGGCAGCAGGGGCTGACTGGCAACTTCCATTGGATGGATTTGGACAATATCACATAATAAAACGTAACTTGAAGATTTAAACCCAAGCAACGCCGGGTACTTAAGCTAGTTTTTTTTATATATTTCATTGGTTATTTAAAGCACACCCAATTTAGACAAACCACACCTACAGAGGTTATTATCACCACGTGTCTTTCCCCATTGCAATGCACAGGTAGAAAATCAGGGCCACAAACAAGTGGCCCTGATTTTCTACCTGTGCATTGCAATGGGGAAAGACACGTGGTGATAATAACCTCTGTAGGTGTGGTTTGTCTAAATTGGGTGTGCTTTAAATAACCAATGAAATATATAAAAAAAACTAGCTTAAGTACCCGGCGTTGCTTGGGTTTAAATCTTCAAGTTACGTTTTATTATGTGATATTGTCCAAATCCATCCAATGGAAGGCCCAGAACAGGCTCCCTGGGTCAAAACTCTGCCCATCTTACACCAATGGGAGGTACGACCGGGACCTCAACCCCCTAGTATGTCTTCTGGGATCCAATGTTATCACCCTGTGAAGTTTTCGTCCAAATTATGTGAAGTCATCCAAATTCATCCAGTTAAAGGCCCAGAACAGGCCCCCTGGGTCAAAGTTCTGCCCCGGCACTCAGCCTTGAAGTCCAACTCTCCATTAGGCATCCCAGACCAATTGCCACCCCACTGAAGTTTTCATTCAAATCCATCTAGTGGAAATCCCATAACAGGCTCCCCAGGTCAAAGTTCTGCCCAGCGTGCACCAATTGGAGGTCTGACTAGGACCTCAACCCTCTAGTATGTCTTCTGGGTTACAATGTTACCACACAGAACAGGCTCCCCTGGGTTAAAGTTCTGCCCAGTGTACACCAACAGGAGGTCCAACTGGGACCCTAACCCCCCTAAAACCTGGCCAGGATCCAACTGGGCCACCTCGCGTTGGTTTCATCACAATCAGTACAGAGGTGTCTGAATGCATAACTGGACAAACAAACAGACCAACCAATTAATTTTATATAAGATTATGCCAAAGAGCTATTAACAGTAAAAGTGTGAAATGTTTTACTGACTTAAAATAGTTAGCAAAAATGTAAATATAAGCAGTCAACCTGAGGTCCTGGAATTGGGTCTGGCTCTTTAACAGGGCTATGTCCTTTGTCTTGTTATAGTTGCACTGTCATACAAATAGCCTCACAAAATTTTGTTTTACAGCCCCAAAGGGTGCATCATAAAAATATGCACTCTAGGGGCTACCATAAGTGCAAAATACTTGCACACTAAATCATGTACATCGATCGCAATGTGTCTGAAGGTCTTGGAGAGCTGGCCTTGGTCACCTATGGCCAAGAGGGCAGGGACTGAGGCAGCTGCTGGCACTCACATGCCAGGAAAGCAAAGTGGCCGGGGCCCAGGCATAGTGAAGAACCTGGAGGTAACTTTGGTTCCACCAAGGGGAGGAATCCCCAAACCCCAGCAAGCAGTGTAATTAATATCCAATCTATGGCAGGAGCATTCTTACCATAGCAGATAATGTGGGAGCAGAGTGGATACCGAGGTCAGGGCTGGTGCTAAGCTTCTCTAGAGGACCTGATTGCCAGTGGGAAGAATTCCTTTCCAGATCCAATCCAAAACTTCTTGCGTTGGTGCCGGACCTTACTGCTTTTAAAAGCTAGCCCACCGCAACACCGGCTATAGTTGAGGAAGAAAACTTTTTGGACTATTGTGTGCTGTTTTTCTGCTGTGCATTTGATTGGGCCCAATATCCCAGGTTTTTTATGTATTTTTTATATATCCATACTTGTATGTTTCTATATGTTTTTACCACATTTTCAACAAGTGGAATAAAATTTGTCGACTTTTATGCATACTTTTATATGTACCGTATATACTCGAGTATAAGCCGAGTTTTTCAGCACATTTTTTGTGTTGAAAAAGTACCCCCTCGGCTTATACTCGAGTGAAGTGAGTGGGCACTCACTTGACCTGGTCTTTACGCACCGTTGTGATATTTCTGATTACTCCAATTGCCTATTTCCCCTCTCTGACCATCACCTTCTCTCTTTTAACCTATCCCTCTCTCCTTCCCCTCCTCTAACTCCTAAGGCTACCATTACTAAGCGTACTATTGAGGCTATTGACACTGTTGCTTTTTCCTCCCTGCTGGACTCTCTTCTCTCCCCTATCATTTCTCTCTCCTGTCCTGAACAAGCTACTTCCCTGTACAATTCCTCCCTTACTTCTGCTCTTGATTCTGTTGCTCCAGCAATAACCACTCACCCTCGCAGATCCACACCACAACCCTGGCATTCCAAATGCACCAGATACCTACAAAAGTGTTCAAGAATTGCAGAGCGTCAGTGGAGAAAGTCACGCTCTAAGGCTGACTTCCTCCATTTCAAATTTATTCTCTCTTCATACAGTGCTGCCCTGTCTCTCTCCAAACAAACATATTTCAAGAACCTCATCTCCTCCCAGTCCTCAAACCCCCGGCGTCTCTTTGCCACTTTCAACTCCCTACTCTGCCCTTCCCCTCCTTGCCTTCCCTCCTCGCTCTCTGCCCTCGACTTTGCCACCTACTTTACATCTAAAATTGACTCCATACGTGAGGACATCATATCCCATCAGACCCTCAGCACTCCTCCCTCTCCTTGCCCTTACCACTCCTCCCCTTCTGTCTCACCAACTCTGACATCCTTCTCCCCTGCTTCTGGAGAGGAAGTCATGGCCCTCTTCCGGTTCTCCCCTCCTTCCAACTCCCCTCTTGACCCTATCCCTTCCCATCTCCTCTCCCACCTGTCTCCTTCTGCCTGTTCCCATCTGGCTCACCTCCTTAATCTCTCCCTATCATCTGGCACTGTCCCTTCTGCATTCATACATGCTCTTGTCTCCCCCATTCTTAAAAAAACCTACCCTTGATCCTAACATACTTTCCAACAATCGACCCATCTCTCTTCTCCCTTTTGCTTCCAAACTCCTTGAGCGTATTGTCTACAACCGCCTTACCACCTTTCGTTCCTCCCACTCCCTCCTTGACTCATTTCAATCTGGCTTCCGATCTCTCCACTCTACTGAAACTGCCCTCACGAAAGTCAGCAACGACCTCCTTGCTGCCAAATCCAAGGGCCACTACTCTCTGCTCATTCTCCTTGACCTCTCTGCTGCATTTGACACTGTCGACCACCCTCTCCTCCTGCAAATCCTTTACTCTCTCGGTCTACGTGACACTGCCCTCTCCTGGCTTTCCTCCTACCTCTCTGATCGTTCCGTCGCTGTGTCCTCTCATGACTTCTCTTCCCCTCCTCTTCCACTAACAGTAGGAGTTCCCCAAGGTTCTGTTCTTGGACCTCTCCTTTTCTCCCTATATACATCCTCTTTAGGTGAACTCATTAACTCCTTTGACCTCCAATATCATCTGTATGCAGATGATACTCAAATTTACCTTTCCACCCCTGAGCTCACCCCTGAGCTCCTTACCCGTATCTCCAACTGTCTCTCTGCTGTCTCTTCGTGGATGTCCCAGCGCTTTCTTAAACTTAACTTGTCTAAGACTGTGCTGATCATCTTCCCACCCTCTTCCACTACATCACTTTCCACAATTTCATTATCTATTGATGGCACAACTATCTCCTCTAGCCCCAAAGTGTGCTCTCTTGGAGTAATCCTAGACTCCTCCCTCTCCTTTAAACCGCACATTCAGCACCTCTCGCAGTCCTGCCGTTTTCACCTAAAAAATATCTCCAGGATTAGACCCTTCCTCACCCAGGATGCCACTAAAACCCTCATCCACTCACTGGTCATATCCAGATTGGACTACTGTAACCTTCTCCTAGCTGGCCTCCCAGTCTCTCACCTCTCTCCACTACAATCTGTTCTTAATGCTGCTGCTCGGCTCATCTTCCTCTCCAGATGTTCTACATCTGCTTCCCCTCTCCTTCAAGCCCTACACTGGCTCCCCTTCCCCTTCAGATGCCAACTTAAGGTTCTTACATTCGCCTACAAAGCCCTCACCAAATCCTCTCCCGCATACATTTCTGACCTTCTCTCCCTTCACACTCCCGCCCACCCACTTCGCTCAACTAATGCATGCCGCCTCTCTTGCCAACTGATTACTTCCTCCCACTCCCGCATCCGAGATTTTGCCCGTGCTGCTCCCTACCTTTTGCAATGCTCTCCCTCTCCCCATCAGACTCTCAACCTCTCTACAAATCTTCAAACGGGCTCTCAAGACCCACTACTTCATCAAGGCCTTCCAGCACTCATCCTAACCCACCTCATGCTCTTTCCTTCCTATCTTCCCCTTCTGTGTCACGCCTGTCTGTCTGCCCCTCCCCTTAGAATGTAAGCTCTCATGAGCAGGGACCTCTTCCCTCATGTGCTTCTCTTTACATTTTCTTCTACTCACTACTCCCTATAGGGCACCTAACACGTGACTGCCAACTCCCGGCAGCTTATTGTGAGTGCTTTAATCACTATTTCAGCAATGTATATAAGTTGTGTCCTTGTCCTGCACTGTAATGTACTGTAAGTTACTTGTTTCTTGTTCACCTATTAGTTCTATGTACTATGTAAGGCGCTACGGAACACTTGTGGCGCCATATAAATAAAGGATAATAATAATAATAAAGTGTGTAGCGCTGACCGGACGGAGTTCGGTCAGTGCTACACAGCACAAACACACAGCCGCCGGAGCCGGCAGCTGTGTGTTTGTTGTAGTCAGCAGCCGCTGAGAGTCTGTCAGACTCTCATCGGCTGCTGCTGCTCCCACTGCGGGAGCCATCTTCCGGCTCCCGCAGTGGGTAATGGGAGAGACGTCATGAGTAATGATGTCTCTCCCATGCAAAGCGGCCGGAGGAGCTGTTAGCGGCGGAACCAGGAGCGGGGGTTTCAGGTAAGTGATTTATTTTTTTATTCTTATTACATCTCTCTCTACTGGGGTGGGGGGGACTACTGGGGCACTACCAGGGGCGATTACTACAGGGGTCATTACCAGGGGGGAATTACTACAGGGGGCACTAAAAGGGGGGATTACCACTGGGTGTACTACCAGGGGGCGATTACTACAGGGGGCGATTACTACAGGGGGCACTACCAGGGGGGGATTACTACAGGGGGCACTACCAGGAGGGGATTACTACAGGGGGCACTAAAAAGAGGGATTACCACTGGGGGAACTACCAGGGGGGGATTACTACTGGGGGCACTGAAAGGGGGGATTACCACTGGGGGCACTACCAGGGGGGGGATTACTACTGGGGGCACAACCAGGGGGAATTACTACTGGGGGCACTACCAGCTGCTGCATTTCCCACCCTAGGCTTATACTCGAGTCAATAAGTTTTCCCAGTTTTTTGTGGTAAAAGTAGGTACCTCGGCTTATATTCGGGTTGACTTATACTCGAGTATATACGGTATGTGATTTTTGAGAGTCAAACATCTTTTGTTATACATAGCGCCAATCTATTTTTATCTTACTATCTTCTTTGGAGTGGGTATTACTCCTAAAAGTATATGTGGGGCTGCTATTAGTAACTGTGCAACTAGTGGTGTTACCTATTTTTTTTATTTATTTGCTAGGCTTCTCTGTGCCTAGCTCCGCCCTTTGCTGTACTGCCATGCCCCTTCCCTCCCCTGCTCCCTCCCCCTGAGGATATACCCGATAATGCCAGGAGGGCGGGATTTCTAGCATCTTCTAGAAGATAATAGCTAGAATTTGATTGTTTGCTAAGGGCAACAATTACTTCTAAAACCTGCACTTTAGTAAATATACTGTAACTGGATGGCCTTTTTCCGGCTCCCGATCACAGTTGGGGCTTCGACCCCCACTGGATCTTGGTTATCAGGGATTCCCACTTACAGTCATTGACCGCCTGTCACTGACTCCTCCCACTGCGCCGTGGGCGTGTAATGATGCCACCACCGAGCTCCTCCTATCGGCACTCGGAACCTCTTACGAACACCCAGGCTCCTACCTCGACACCTGGAACCGCGTCTGCTGGTGTGTGTGTTAACTAGCTGTGGCCACACCCCCTGATTGGTGTCGGCTGGCTCCTGATCTCTCACAATAAACCAGGCTCTGCATGGTAGCTGGCAGGGGCCTTGAACTTGGAGATGCAGAGCTCCACCCAGACTAGCCGGAGAACGGAATAGCGTTTGGCGCAATTCTGTTGGTCGCAGGATTGAGACGCAGTGGTAATCAGGCAAGTTGTTTATTGCTCAAAGTCATGATAAAGACTTGTCCTACTGAATGAAGGGGTACATCAGCATTCAAGAATCAAATTAATCAGCAGTTCTTCTCCACAAAGGATATACAGGGTTGTACACGTACACAGGCACACAGGCCCTGTATATATATATACAGCATGGCAGAGGCGGGCTGGGCCGGAGAGCAGGGTGCCATATGCCCCCCAGGCCGGTGCACTTCTCCTTCAGGGAGGGCCGCAGTCACACACTGCACATGCATGACTGACGGCCGGGTGACAGGCAGAAAGTGCTCTGCAATCGTTCCGACTAGAGCGGCTGGGCAGCATTCTCTGCCTGTTTCCGGGCTGTCTGTCACATCCATGCAGCTTGTGGTTGCACACTGAGCATTCCTTCTGAGTCCGCTCCGCAGCAGGCAGGGCTGTGTGTGTAGTCAGTGTGCACAAGTAGCTTCCTATCTGAGTCTGTCCCTCCCCTTGGGCCCTCCTTGAGTCTCCGCCCCTGCTATACCCTGGGTCTGTCACTACTCTAGATCTGACGCTTCACTCTACTACTGGATCTACTGTACAACCTCCTGTCCCTGGTCAGGACCCACCCCTTCCTCTCCCCTCTCTGACTGTTTTAAACTCCTTCCTGACCCCAGCTAAAGCCCCGCCCACTCACCAGGAGGCCCTGCCCCCTCTCTTACCATGCCTGCCTATTTTATTCTACCTCCTCCTGTCCCTGTAAAAGACCCCGCCCCCTCACCCTGAGTCTCCGCCCCTTCTCTAGTCACACTATCCTCATATCCTTATCCTGTCTCTTCTTTTCCTGTACACTGGACCTCCACAGGGACCAGAGACACATCCCCCTTCCAGACAGATAAGTGCAAGTGTAGGTGTGAACATGTTTAACATTATATTTGAGAGGGGGGGATGGAATACTTATGCAATGGGGAGGGGTGTAGTTTTTATCTTGAGGGAGGGGGTGTTTTAATACTGTTGGTGCTTCGGATGTTGTAGTGTGTGTATGTGGGGGGGTATTATTATTGTGTGTGAGGGGTATATTCATAATATCTGTGTTATATGTGGGTCTCTGCATTATCTGGTGATTACTGCTATGACCTGCATTATCTGCCAGCCACCGCGATGCTCCCTGATCTGGCGGTCACTGCGAACATCTCTACATTAAATGACAGCCACTGCGACGCTCCCTGACCTGGCAGTCACTGCGAATATCTCTGCATTATATGGCAGCCACTGCGACGCTCCCTGATCTGACGGTCACTTCAAACCTCTACATTATATGGCAGCCACTGCGACACTCCCTGATCTGGCGGTCACTGCAAACCTCTGCAGTATATGGCAGTCGTCTGCGACGCTCCATGATCTAGCGGTCACTGCGAACATCTGTGCATTATATGACACATCACTGCGACGCTCCCTGATCTGGCGGTCACTGCGAACCTCTCTGGATTATATGGTAGTCACTGCGACACTCCCTGATCTGGCGGTCACTGCAGACCTCTCTGCATTATATACAGCCACTGCGACGCTCCTTGATCTGATGGTCACTGCGAACCTCTTTGCATTGTATGACACATCCATGCGACGCTTCCTGATCTGACGGTCACTGCGAACCTCTCTGCATTATATGGCAGTCACTGCGACGCTCCCTGATCTGACGGTCGCTGTGAAACTCTCTGCATTATATAGCACATCACTGCAACACTTCCTGATCTAGCGGTCACTGAGAACCTCTCTACATTATGAAACATCACTGTGACGCTCCATGATCTAGCGGTCACTGCGAACTTCTCTGCATTGTATGGCAGTCATTGCAACGCTCCCTGATCTGTATTTAACACTTTCACTGCTGCTGCCATTATTAGATGCGCTGAACTCTTGCTTGACTGTGGCCTATAAGTTCCCATATGAGGTTTTTAATGAATTGATATTTGCCGTTCCATCGCCTTTGATCAATGAAAACAGTACATGTGCTGCAGCTCCATAGCCTATGAACATAATGCAGATATTGTACCTGGGATGTTTGCTTATTGTTCACTAACAAGTAGTAGAATACATTATTATTATGCCACATATGTAATGTTTTTATTTATTTTTTACTTATAGACGAGAATTTATTAACCATACTTTTTCTTTATAAATTATCATAATTACCAGTCACTGCAATAGTCCCTATATTGTATACCTGTTACTAAAATTGTGCCTGTATTATATATCTGTCACAAACATTGTCCCTTTATTGTATATTGGTCACATGAATAATCCCTGTATTGTATGATGGTCACAGGAATGGTCCCTGTATTGTATAATGGTAAGTAGAATGGTTCTTGCATTGTATAATGGTGAGTAGAATGGTTCCTGCATTATGTAGGGGTTCACTAGAATGGTTTCTGGTTTGGGATGGGGCTGGTCTTTGTATTTGACATAACAATTTTTCATATATTTCATTGAGTATTTAAAACACACCCACATTAGACAAACCTTACCTACAGAGGCTATTATCGGGATGTAGTCAGTATCCCGTCACACGGGATGCCGACGGTCGGGATCCCGAGTTCAGAATACCTGGCGACAGCGTCCTGAAAGTAAGCATCAGGATGTTAGGTTTAGGGTTAGTTAGGCACTAGGGGGAGGGTTAGGCACTAAGGGGGGGAGGGTTAGGTTAGGCAATGGGAAGGCCTGTGAGATAGCCATGCGAAGCCATCAGTTGGGGCCTGAGTGTCCCCCAGTCAGGATTAGGCACTAAGGAGGGAGGTTAGGGCTAGGGTAGGGAGAGTGGGAGGGTTTGTCGGGATCCCGAACGCCAGCATCCCATACCCAACCCACTATTATCATGTGTCTTTCCCCATTGCAATGTGCTGGTAGAAAAACCAGGCCACTTACTTGTGTCTGCCCCCCAGGCTAAAAGTTGGCAGTCAGCCCCTGCAGCATGGTGCAATCCTCCCACCGTTGGTCTTGTAAACCAATCAGACTATCTATCCCAAATGTAATTACAACTCACATCCCACAGGAACTGGTAATTTACTTTCATCCTGTGATACATTTATCACACAGTGACAAAATATCTATGTAGAATAACCAGCAATAGTATTCGCTTTAGTCTTCATGCAATATTCAGGAAATCATGAAAAACACACTTCACACCTTCACACACAAAGCTTCCATCCAGGTCTCATCTGGAATGCACATGTCTTTCTATTCATCAGACCTCCTGCTAGGAAACTACAATTAGCATCTAGTTTCCTGCAGCCACAGAGGCTCGTCATGTCGTATACAAAAAGTGCATTCAAACCCATACTAAATACAAATAGATATTCAAACCTGTTTCCCCCAATTTCAAATCTGCGCACAGCACTTTAAATGATAAATTAAATATCACCCATAAATCAGTACACTGCGTCCTGCACCTACATTGTCCCTTATAAGATGGTGCGTGCAAGTAGGGTTAACCCCTTCAGTCCTGGGGTGGTGATTTTAGCTACGTGTGGTCGGACTCCAGCCACAATACCCGTAAGAGCTAAGGGTTGCAATGAGAGAGGGAAGTGTGTCAAGGAGAGAGAAATAAGGGGACAGTGGTAGAGATGATGAGGTATGCTAAATGAAAAAAAAACAAAATCAATAAAAGTAGTTACTAGCATTTCTAGTGAGTACCACTGGTCTATGCTATGCCTCCTTTTAATCATAGAAAAATAGAAGCCTTATATTGTACACTACTGAAACTTGACAGAAGCGAACTTGAACATCCTCTGACAGTGGCTCATAATGTATATATGTGTAATTTCCAAATTGTAAATAAGGTCTTTTGAGTTTGAATGCTTTGATTCTTGGGGAAAACAAATGTAATTAGAACCTCCTAATTGCAGCTCATATTAAAATGATGTAATTTTTGTTGATTATGTTTTCCCTTCTTGGATGGTTTTATATTTAATTAGGGCTTGATAATCTTCCTTTTTAGTACTTTCTAGTGCTTTTCAGAAAGGAGCAGGGAAGAAAAATGTGTTAATTTAATTACTGCTTTTATAAACATGTCAATGTATTGGAATGAAAAAATCACCATATTTAATGTTCCTTTTTAACACCAAAACAAATTGAACTTTTCAAAAATGATTACTGTACTTATTTACTTTGTAAATGGTTGGTTTTTTTTTGTATTTTTGTCTAGTACTTTTACAATACCTGTTTGCCTGTTGTGTAGCCAGCACACATACTGCTCACAAGGTGCCCCTCTAATGCGCTCTCCTCCACTGTATGAGAGTTGTGTTGCTGCATTGATAGAGGGGAACAGCATGACCAGTATGCTGTGTGGTCCCTCTTGTGCCAGTTGTGTAAAAAAATTGTGCTCTGTCTGCATACAACTTTTGACTTGTTTTCACTTTATCTATAAATAACACTGAGGGCCATGATCAGAGAAAACACGTTGCAGAAACATTGAAAATGGATTGGTCACTTATACACAAATACACGTTAATCTGAAGAAAACACCATGATAATAAAGTTATGTTACACTTACTGCCTGTTACAGAAATAGTTCTCACAATTGTACATGTTGGCATGAAGATAGCTATCTTGAAAGCAGATATAAATAGTAATGTGTGTTTAATGTACAAGGAGTCTGTAATACATTTTGTGACATCTCAAATGCCAGGAACTATTCCAGCTCTCTTGATTGGATTTGAGTGCTCACATGGCATTAAAAACAGAAATAGAGCCTAACGGTGATAGCCTAGATATATCTTTCACCTTCCCAGGTTTATCCTGTTCACCTACCATGGTGCATAAATACAGCCGATGTGATCTGCACATGGACAGGCAGTCAAACCAACACTCATAACCGTGCAATAGATACCAAATTCACACCAAAATTGTATACTTCATTACCATGTAATCACCATCCGAATTTTCTCAATAATGTACCAGTAGGCCAATTTAAAAGAAATAAACTACTTGAACATTTGAAGCTGTATTAATCAAGCCTCCTCCCTAAAGGCCAATTTTTTTCAAATGATGGTAAGATATGAAAATGGTAAAATATGTATATATTAGGGGTGTGCACCAGACACTTTTCGTGTTTAGTGTTTTGGTTTTGGATCTGGATTGTTTTTGCCAAAGCCACTCTTCCGTGTTTTGTGTTTTTGGATCTGTATTTTTTTTTGGAAAAAAGCATAAAAACAGCTAAAATCACAGAATGTTTTTTTTTGTTTTGTTTTTTGTTTTGTTCCTACGCTATTATTAACCTCAATAACATTCATTTCCATTCATTTCTAGTCTATTCTGAACACTTCACACCTCACAATATTGTTTTTAGGCCAAAAGGTTGCACCAAGGTAGCTGGATGACTATGCTAAGCGACACAAGTGGGCGGCACAAACACGTGGCCCATCTAGGAGTGGTACTGCAGTGGCAGACAGGATGGCAGTTTGAAAAACTAGGCCCCAAAGAGTACATAATGCAAAGAACAAAAAGAGGTGCAAGAAGGAATTGTCCTTGGGCCCTCCTACCCACTCTTATGTTGTATAAACAGGACATGCACACTTTAACAAACCAATCATTTCAGAGACAGGGTCTGCCACACGACTGTGGCTAAAATGATTGGTTCGTTTGGGCCCCCATAAAACAAGCTGGCAATTAATGTGTCCCTGCACAAACTGGCTCTACAGAGGCAAGATGTCATCCTCATCCTCATCCACCGATTCCTCACCCTCATCAGTGTTGTGTACATCCTCATCCTCACAGAGTATGTATTTGTCCCTGCTGGAATCCACCACCACAGGTCCCTCTGTACTTTCTGGAGGCTGGTCTTCCTGGAAGAATTGATAATTAATTTTGATGAACATTATCTTCTCCACATTTTGTGGAAGCAACCTCCTACACCTTTCCTGACAAGGTTCCTGGCTGCACTAAAAACTCTTTCAGAGTACACACTGGAGGGGGGCAACTTAGGTAAAATAGAGCCAGTTTGCACAGGGGCCTCCAAATTGCCTCTTTTTCCTGCCAGTACAGGTACGGACTGTCTGACATGCCTACTTGGATGCTGTCACCGATGTAACCCTCCACCATTCTGTCAATGGTGACATTATCCTATGCAGTGACAGTAGACATGTCAGAAATTGTTCACAGGTCAACAACCAGATGTTCAAACCTGTTCCTGCCTGCCCTGCATCACCGCCAGCGGGTTGCTTAGGATATCGAAGTTGTTTCCTGGCAGCCCCAGTTGCAGGAGAAAATGAAGGAGCTGTTGACGTGTCACGTTCCGCTTCAGCTAACAGTGTTTTCACCAGCAGGTCTTTGCACCTCTGCAGGCTTGTGTCCGCCGGAAAGAGAGACACCACGTAGGCTTTAAACCTAGGATCGAATACGGTGGCCAAAATGTAGTGGTCTGATTTCAACAGATTGACCACCCTTGAATCCTGGCAAAGCGAATGAAGGGCTTCATCCACAAGTCCCACATGCTGAGTGGAATCGCTCCGTCTTAACTCCTCCTTCACTTTCTCCAGCTGCTTCTGCAAAAACCTGATGAAGGGAATGACCTGACTCAAGCTGGCAGTGTCTGAACTGACTTCACATGTGGCAAGTTTGAAGGGCTGGAGAGCCTTGCACAACATGCAAATCATTCTCCACTGCGCTTGAGTCAGGCGCATACCCCCTCCTTTGCCTATGTCATAGGTGGATGTATAGGCTTGAATGGCCTTTTGCTGCTCCTCCATCCTCTGAAGCATATAGAGGGTTGAGTTCCACTGCGTCATGACCTCTTGATGGCAGGGCAGGTTCAAGAGTGTTTGTTGGTGCTCCAGTCTTCGGCATGCAGTCACTGAATGGCGAAAGTGGACAGACATTTTTCGGGCCACCCAATGCGTCTCCTGCACCACCAAATTTATTGTGTGAGCAAAACATGGGACTTGCTGGAATTTACCCAGATGTAATGCCCACACAATATTGGTGGCGTTGTCAGATATCACAAATCCCCAGGAGAGTCTAAGTTGGGTAAGCCATTGGGCGATTATTTCCCTCAGTTTCTCTAAGGGGTTGTCGGCTGTGTGCCTCTTACTGAAACCGGTGATACACAGCATAGCCTGCCTTGGAACGAGCTGGCGTTTCAAAGATGCTAATTCTGGTGACGCTGCTGCTGTTGCTGCGTAAGGCGATACATCTACCCAGTGGGCTGTCACAGTCATATAGTCCTTAGTCTGCCCTGTTCCACTTATCCACATGTCCGTGGTTAAGTGGACATTGGGTACAACTGCATTTTTTAGGACACTGAGGACACTTTCTGACGTCTCTGTACATTCTTGGTGTCGCCTACCTAGTGAAGTGGAGTCTAGACGGGATTTGGTACCGGGAACACACTATCTCCATCAATTGTCTAAATTCCACTGCACTAGTGGCGGATACCGGACACACGTCTAGCACCAACATAGCTGTCAAGGCCTCAGTTATTGCATTTCAACAGGATGACTGCTGTCGTGTTTCATCCTCCTTGCTAAGGACTTGGAGGGTCAGTTGCTTAGTAAAATAAAGTAGTGGTGTTCCAACTTCCTCTCTGGGATGATGAACGACTCCCAGCAGCAGCTGGGAGTCCTCCTGACTGAGGAGGAAATTGGTGAGGAGGGAGTTGACGGTGTGGTTTGCAGGCGCTTGGATACAACAGGACAAAGGGATTTAGGTGTCCCTGGACTGCTTATGGTCTTAGCCACAGTTTCTGAGCTTGGCAGTAACTTTTTATGAACGCGCTGCAGGTGACGTATAAGGGAGGATGTTCCTAGGTGGTTAACGTCCTTACCCCTACTTATTACACCTTTACATACGCAACATATGGCAAGACAGTAATATTTCCAGACCAAAGAGGTGGAATGTTTGGTCTTCTGCCCAGGCATGACAGTGATGGGTTTTTTCATCCCATGGACAACTGTCTCCCCTGGTGCCTGATTTAATCAAACCACATCACCATCAGATTCCTCCTCGGCAACTTCCTCCTCAGCGCCAGCTACACCAATATCCTCATCCTGTTGTACTTCAACAGTGGCATCCTCAATTTAAATATCAGCAACTAGACTGTGGGTGCTCCTTCCAGCACTTGCAGAGGGTTTGCAAATGGTGGAAGGAGCCACCTCTTCCCGTCCAGTGTTGGGAAGGTCAGGCATCGCAACCACCGCCATACTTCGACTCTCCTTGGGGGTTTCTGATATCTTCTTAGAAGGCACAGTTCTTTGCTGTGCTTTTGCCAGTCTAATTCATTTCAATTTTCTAGCAGGAGGAGGGCTTCCATCGTCATGTGAAGCTGAACCATCAGTCATGAACATAGGGAAGGACCTTAGCCGTGTCGTAAATGGCATATTGGCAAGTTTACGTTTCTCCTCAGACGATTTAAATTTGTTTTTTAAGGTCATTTTTTCTGAACTTTGGCTTTTTGGATTTTACATGCCCTCTACTATGACATTGGGCATCGGCCTTGGCAGACGACATTGGTGGAATTTCTTCGTCTGTCATGACTAGTGGCAGCAGCTTCAGCACTAGGAGGAAGTGGTTCTTGATCTTCCCCTATTTTATCCTCCGTTATTTATATGGAGTAAATAACCCCTGTAAAAGGTTTTTTTTTTTGTAGGGCAGCATACCCTTACACCACACAGGACAGCACCTGTAAAAATTTAAGGAGTGCAGCGGCCTGCACCACAACACACAGGACAGCACCTGTAAAAATTATTTGTATTTTGGGCAGCGTAGCTAGCCCTGCACCACACAGGACAGCCCCTATAAGAATAATTTGTGTTTTTGGGCAGCAGCCCCTTGATAGGAGCACAGCACCCCTGCGCACCTACCTATGGCGATGGCAGGTGTGGCTGGCTAACACGTGTGCCACACACAGAAAATAAAAAAATATACCGGTATACTTTTTTTTTTTTAACACTGGTGGTGGTAGGTGAAGAGAGCACCCCTGATGGATGAGCACCCCCTGAACACAGCACTACAGCCAGCCAGCCCCTATATGGACAACAATAGCCAGCCAGCCCCTATTGTATATGGACAACAGTAGCCAGCCAGCATCAGCAACAGCTCCCAGCTCTCTCCCTCTTCACAGTAGCCAGCCCAGTATTGTAATGTATATAAGTAGTGTTAGTGTACTACTAAGTTTATTATTTTTATTTATTATCACAACGGTACAGTAGCCAACAGCTTCCAGCTCCCTCCCTCTGCCAGCCCCTATGGACAGGACAACAGCCAGCCCCTATGTATGGACAACAGTAGCCAGCCAACCCCTATGTATGGACAACAGTAGCCAGCCAGCCTCTTCACAGTAGCCAGCCAGCCCAGTATGTAATGTATCACAAGTTCACAACACTAGCCAACAGCTCCCAGCTCCCTCCCTCTGCACGCACGCTCCACAGCCGGAATGGAAAATGGGGGTGATCACGGGACCTTTTATAGAATCCAAAACCCGCGAGAATTCGTCAGCGGGATGATGACGTTTTGCCTCGATTTCAGTTCCGAGCCAGGTGGGAAAACACGAACCTGACTCTGTTCAGGGCTCGGAATGGGGGGGGGTTCGGATTTTGGAAATCCGAACACGCTCATCCCTAGTATAAATGTATCATACTTGCCAACTCTCCCTGATTGCTGCTACTTCAGGGAGTCTCCCTGACAATCTCCCTGAAGAGTCTAGTTATCTCCCTGATTGTACCTTACCCCCATTATGAAACTGTTTTATAAAAATTAAAGAGATATATACATTCAAATGTGATCATATAATTTACCTGCATTGGTTATTATAAGGCACAATGATCACTATGGCAAATTTTTTTTCTCTGAGAAGTATTAGTGTGTTTTCATCAACAAGTAGATCTTACTAACTGCTTTGGGGCTCATTTACATTTGGTTGTAAATCAATTTTATGACACACCTCTCAGATGTAGCAGTACACGTCCACTGTAACGTGCGCTCACAATCTCCCTGAAATGCTTTTTGAAAGTAGGCAGGTATGGGGCCTATTCATCAACACTAAAATAACGTTTTTAAGGACATTTTCCTTAAATAACGTTATTTTGGTATTCATGTAGCCACTTAGCACAGGAGATATCACAGATATCTCCTTGCTAAGTTCCCCTGCGTTAATTTCCACACTCCCCATACATTAGTATGGGGATGTGGAAATTATGGTATTCATCAAATTCCGAAAATTATAAATTTTCGGAATTTGATGCAGTTACTATTCGCCACTGTGAGGTGGTGAATAGCAGGTGAAACTTACCTGTATTCACGTGTGCAGGTCCCCCGACGAATCCCTCCGGCGCTCTGCTCCGTCCTCAGGCTCCGGAGGCTGATCGGACATGTGTGCTCCCCAGCAGAGCACAAGAAAGTTTAGACAAAAAAAAAAAAGTTTTTATTTTTTTTTCTAATCTGTCATGTGGTCTGTTGGGAAACCACATGACAGACCAGCAGAACGGAGCCGGAGGCTGCTGCGCGGACAGGTAAGTCGGGGGGGGGGGGAGGTGAGTGTCGGGGGGGGTACGAAACTTAACGCATCTGTAGGCAGTGCTGCGCATGCGCTGGTTTTACAGATGTAACAGCGCATGCGCAGCACTGTTTCCAGATGCGATAAGGTAGTGTAGGCAGGGAAAAGTATCTATTTCCCGAAAAGCTGTCATCGCAAAAATGACAGCTTTTCGGAATAGAAACTTATGGAGAGGTGGAATGATGAATTCCACCTATAATTAGCTTGAACTCCATGAGAGTTCTAAAGCTAATTATCTCCAGAGATTTTTTACGTTTAATGAATAGGCCCCTATATGTGTGTGTGTGTGTGTGTGAGATATATATCTACCTACCTAGAGAAGCGTTGATGCCATGGACATAATGAACATGACTTAATTATCACACAGTAGTACTGGGCAGTACTATTGAAGGATGAATATATATACGGTTTGTGTGTATGTATGTATGTGTGTGTGTATAGATATATATATATATATATATATATAAAATATAAAACGTTGATTAAAGCAATTTATTTTTTCACCTTTACTACCTTACTTGGAGTGCCACCGTCTTTCATTGACTACATTGGGGGGGTGCTAAAGAGCCCCAGGGAGACACCCAAGCAAGTCATCATTAGGTTCCAGCTACCTACAGAGTGCCGGCTGTGTTTGTTACATATATATATGTGTGTGTAAAAAATAATAAATAAAATGAAAAAAGGTTAAAAAGACCTGCGCATGATAGTAAAATAAAATTAAACAAAATGGCAACTGGTGCTCAAATCAAGTGTGCGTACCAAGAGAAGGCTTCTCTGAATAACATTTTGCAGGGTTCACACTGAACGGAATGGATTCTGGATATCATCAGCTGGATCACCTTAGAGTAGCTCATACAAGCCCATAAGTGAAAGAGATAATATAGTGTAGTACTTATTATACATGTATTGTGGCAAAGAGAATGAGGGCTGCATCCCGAATAGTGCTATATTTATAGCATGTAGTAGTATCCTTCCAATAGGTCTCCTGGTATCCCTTTAGTATTCCACAGGAATGTATATGATGGGTTCACAACAAGCTTCAAATCAAATACAAATGATCCCCCATCAGTACATTTAACGTGGGTTTTATTTTGGATACAATAACAAAGGGAAACATCTTAAGAAGCATAAAATGAGATAAAAGGTATGCTTATCTTTTATAATGGTAACCCAGTCCTCAAAGGTAAGTGTCCACAAAAGGAGAGCCTGGGTCAGCGGTCTCAACGCATTACGTCCTATAGGGACTTCCTCAGGAGTGATGTTGAATCTCTGGAGTACCTGCTATTTATCCCCTATGTAAGGGGAGGTTTACAATTGAATTTCATGCTAAAATGGTGTGTGCACATGCGCAGTGCATGGCGGCCGTTTTGTATGATGTTATACCTGATGTCCGCGATGTCCCACAAGTCTTTGGGGCGTATGGTTACAACCGCACATGCGTGGGTACCGGCAGCTTTATCAGCCCCATCCTATAGCGCTCACCGCGCAGATGTAGGTCTGATCACTATTGCGGTCGGGAATAGGGAGCTAGTTAAGGGGGATATATCTATGTGTGGTGGCAGCCATTTTTTTGGGGTTGGTGATGCACATATACCAATATGGCGGCAGCCATCTTGGATAGATGCGGCGGCCATCTTTTAGGTTATGACAGAGGCGACCACTTGTCAGATAACAAAACCAACTGCTTATGACAGCGCCCATTTTTTTTGGTTATAATAAAAAATTAAACAATTAAAAAACCATACATACTCTTTTAAAAACTTTCTAAAACAAATATCACAGATATAAAGAAAGTAAATTAAAATGCAATACAAGGAATAATAAAATCATTACATGAACACTACATAACAGAAAATTAACCCTAAAAATGTCTCCAACACTAGTGGAAGCCATTTTGTTAATGATAAAGTGCAGATGGTAGCCATTAAAATACCAGTTAAAACAATGAAAATGCGATTTATATGCATAAGCCTAAAATCTGCATAAAACTTACAATGTGACCATAAATAACCCTAAAAGCAACAAACCGTTTTCATGTCACATCATAGTTATAAAATTACATGGGATTGATAGGAGCATAAATTATTGAAGTGACTGCTGAGGAGGAGGAGGAACAGCTTTAAGGGAGCTGCAAACAGTGAAATTATATTGAAAACTGAAGGACTCTCTTCCATTAACTACTAACAGTTGGACTAACACTTTGCGCATGGGTGCTATACTCTTATCTATTATATATATAATTGGACGACCTTCATGGCACTATTAATTATGCATAACCTGCGTATTCAATAGTGCCGTACATTTGCTTCAGGTTCCATTTCAGCTGCGACTGTTTATCAGAAGGGCAACGGACCAAGCAGAGAGAGAGATATAGCTTCTATTTATAGTTTAAAATAAAGTCCCTGGTAGACGTGCATCTTTTTGTTCGGGCTAATCTCGAGAATCACTGGACAGATCTTGATGCAGATTTCACTATTCTATAGACCATATGTCGAGGAAGGTTTAGGTTTATGAAACATTAATGTATGACAAAAGGGAGCCGAGCAGTGACGAATTTTAGTGAAGCAAATCTGTGGCAAAACTATGCTGCCTAAACCATTAAAGATATATCACAAGGATGAACTTTATTTTATACCATGTAGAGATTGATACGTATTATCCAGTTTCTCCAGAAAAAAAATTGATGTAAGGCCCTGTTCACTGATACAAAATTTCAGTTCTCCCTTTTTTTTACCATTCCTGTTGCATTTATGCGAAAAACTATTCTTTAGTCCAATTCTCGGTACAATTCTGCTTTAGCATGACAATAAATAAGCACAGGTACAGACACTTAACGTGGTTTATAGTTGACCTGAGCGGAGACTCTTTTGCTCATGGACAACCTTGTGGCCCTTTTGAGTATAACGTCAATACAAATTTTTTTCGTATTGATGTCATGAGGAAAAACAACTAAAGTGGTCTACAAGGCAATCTTTTCAGACCTTGGTTAAAAAAGACTATAGCCGTAAATTCTAAATTGCTCATATGACAATTGATGTTTAGTGTCATAGCAATTAAAGAAATAGCCGCAAAAGAAGCCAGTATAGGAGATAGTAAAAATGGTTTTTGCCATTCTACAAAATGGAATGCATGCTTGAGTGGCCATAAGCATATTATAAACCCCAGACATATGTTTCATATGATATGAAACCACTTATCTAAAAATTGGGTGAAGGATAAAATATTCTTCCAACAACTGCTAAATTATATATCGGATTATCTCTGAGCCAGGTAAAACACATAATATAGGCTACAAGAATATAATCTGATCACGAAAAATCAATTGCACTGCAAACAGTGTAATTCCTGGTAGAATCATATTTGGACAAAAGTGAACAGAGATCTGGTGAGAGGAGCCGCAGACGCCACATAACAGCAGCTCTGGTTAACTTTTGGATTTCAGTCAACATACACCCCTCTGCATAGGAGAGGAGGGAGACAGAAGCAGGATGCCAAAGAGAACCACTGCCAGTGTCTGAATTGGCAGACAATGAGTGACCGCAAGACATTATAATGAATCGGATTTCTTTCACAGACAGCGGTTAAATGTTTATATACCAAACAAGACAATAAGGTTTTTGAATACAGTACATATTGCAGAATATACTGTTTAAAACTTCTTAATATAACAATACAGATAGACAATTCAGTGATAGCTTAGGATACAGCACCACCTACTGTACCACCAGTGTAGTTTCTCAATTATATTTGGCCTGTAGCTGTTGTGTACTCCAACAGTAACTAGACTAAATGTTTTAAGATTTCATATGCAGCTGGAATGCCTAATTATTAGTCAACCATATAAACAGTATTGTTTTTTTGTTTTTCATTTATTTATTGCAGTTTTCTTTTATAAATGTTATTTTCTCTGGATTGTTAGTAAATAATGTAGCAATCAATAGTAATCTAACTCCGTGCATCCCCCATTCTCTTCCTGTCATTGTTTCCCATTGATCCGACCTGGGCCACACATCTTCTCCATATACAACTCCACCCTTGGAAAACTCATCAGCTCCATCAGTCTCTAGTCTCACCTTTATGCAGATGACCTCAAATCTCCTTCACTCCTAGCTCAGGTCTCTGCAACTTCATCCTGGTTGTCCCATCCTTTATTTGCATTAAACATGTCGAAAACTGAACTCATTGTTTTCTTCCCTTCCATGACACCATTCTTTCCACCACTCTCTGTCAGTAATCTCTTCAAGTTCTCTGACTGGGTATCAACATTGACTCTTTTCCATATTTGCCTACTCTTGGAAAGTGCGTAAGTCTCCAAATTTTTCTTTGTTAGTCCTACGCACCCCTGTAAGAGTGGCTGGACCTTCCG